>WWET01004924.1:85954-108217 GCA_011038615.1 Limnodynastes dumerilii
AAACAAGCAACAACAATGGACTGGTTCCAGTGATTCAATTGTTTCATTGGCATTTATTTGAGTCTTGATCAGGCAAAGAGGATCGAACCCGGATTTGGGAATCCACCTATTTAGCAAAACCACAGTAAATCCAACAGGTGGGATTCTCCAACGCGAATGGGGTCTTTTAGAGGTAGAGACAGTCGAAAACGAATTTTCATCTGTCTCTATTTCAAAAAGGCATAATTTCCCATTCATTTTTAAGAGATCCGCTGCAGACCTGACCGGGGAAGGGAGGGTTAGGGTAATTAAAGGGGAGGGATAGGGTTAGAGTAATGCAAGGGGAGGGTTAGGGTCAGGCTACAGGGATGGAAGTTTTAGGAGTTTTAGGGTCAGGCTGCATGGAAGACATTCTTATGGATAGGCTGTGTGGGAAGGAGGGTTAGGGTAATTAGAAGAGTGAGTTGTGAGGATAATGGAAGGGGAGGGTTAGGGTAACGATTAGGTTAAGGGGTTTAATTTATTCTTACCATTCTACACAGAATGGTAGTTCTTAAGAAGGAAACTACGCATGGAAAATGCCTCTCCCCACTCTCCCCGCTAATCTAATCCCTTCCCCTCCCACTTCTACCTAATCACTCCCGAGGCAGCATTAGGAGTCTTTAAAGACCGCACGTTGGCAATCTACGTACCTAACTGGTATGTAAATGACTTACTACACATGCATAGTAGGTCATTTCGGAAGATTAGCCAGAGCTTCTTAAGCGTAAATCAGGCCCTTTGACTCTAGTGACTGATATTTGCATAGGTGGAGGTGTGGCAGTGCCCGCCTGCTCTACAGTGAAGGCACAAATTTATAGCTTGCAAATGGGTGCAGCACACCAGCCTGACCTTACTGTACATTCATTTCATACCTCCACCCCTTCTCTCCCACATCTCCCCCTTCAGTACACAAACAGACACAGCTCTAGTTGAATCTCAGCTTGCGCTGTACGGAATCACGCTACGCCACGCGAACTGGCCTACACTTTCTTCTGGACAGGCCCCAAGGTGTGCTTGGTAGACTACAGCAAAGTAATTTGTTGAACGCTGCATTTATTTTTACACAGAGCCGCCAGACACCGGTGACTCCCGATGGGAACTTCAAAAAGAATCTGTTTAAGAAAATAATAAGTCAGTCTGCAGCTTTCTCCATGTTTCTATAAAGATATTTTAATGGTCGTCATTAAAACATTCAAAAAAATAAATAGAATTATTTCCATTATCTATCACAACGTTCTAGTGAAATAAACATCCCATAAGATTTAGTTCTGGAAAAGTGTGTTGTCGCTAAAGTAAAAGGCTATTAAACATATTTCAAATTAGAAAAGAAAAACAAATTATTATGCCACCTATTGAGAACACGCCATGCATCTCAACACCGTACACACACAACAAACACAACTTGTTTATTTCAGATTTCAGACATTATAGCAATTCTGCTTTTCTTCTCACTTAGAGACAGGCTCCCCTATGTGTTAATTATAAGCACTAGGCTGGTAGTCATCTGCAACTTCTTTTATCAATATCAAGTGAAGTATTATTTTTTTTTCCACCCCTGAATTATTAATCTCTGATCATTAGAAGCTTCCGCTTACTGTTGGAGAAAAACTGTGACTTCTATCCACTGTATCAAGTAATGATAACATTTTCCAGGAACACAAGCAGGTCTTCAATGCAGAATGAAAAATGCTGTAAAGTGTTATAAGAAAAGGTAAAATGGTCAAATCAAGATAAGTTTTGATGCATAAAACACACGGGTGCACAATACTACCTGGTGCCATCTTCTGGTAAGTTAGATCTTTCCTCCCAGGCTAAAAATTGGCTTGTTTTAGGAGAGCTGGGGTTTGAACGCTGTCACCCCCCTCTCTCGTTCATAAAAAGTGTGAATTACACTGACATAAGGCAGCCTTAAGCTATTGAGGGTCAGTGGTCCATCCAACCACTGATTCATTCATAAGTGGGATTCCCATCTGGATTCCTACTGTATCATTTAAATTCTTCCCCCTGCTCACCATTGCAGGCTGAGGGGAAGCACAGCCCCTGTGCTCTTAAAATTCATTGTACAGAACTTAATTCTAGTAAACCTAATGTAACATCGTTATGGTGCTTGCACTTTGCATGTGAAATTGGCCCCTCGTACAGACCTTTGGATCCGGTCCAATACCAGTGATTGCACTAATGCTGAAGGTGTCTAAAATAGTGGGAAGGAGAGAGAGAGAGAGAGAGAGAGAGAGAGAGAGAGAGAGGGGGGGAGAGAGAGAGAGAGAGAAGGGGAGAGAGAGAGAGAGAAGAGAGGAGGGGGGAGACTGAGAGAGAGAGAGAGAGAGAGAGAGAGAGAGAAAAAATTACAACCCTAGAATCCGCCCATAAACGGTCCCTAGACCCAGCAACACTGGAGGAACTCACGCGTACCCAGTGTAGGGTATAGCCGCCGTAAGCAGGGACTTTACTATGGGAGTGCTAGGGGCGTGTAGGTTGATACGACGAGCGTACGTTCGCATTCGCCCGTCGTGCGAATTTTCGTAGCGCTGGATCAGGCCCATGGAAATCATGCACTATTAGCGGTACCTGAGGACAAGGGTTGGGAAACACTGCTCTAGAGCTCTAAATCAGGGCTCCTTGCTCCGGGGAGACCCCACCAATGACAATAACAGAGCCACAGCCGCCAGCTAAAGTATGTTCATTCAATGCTTCCATGTTCCACGGCTCTGTATATGATGCTTCCAGGTAAAGTAATGCCTCGGGTTGGCTAGAACCGCTATCCGTACTAACCAATAGCGGCTCCATCCAACCAGCTACTACTGCTCCTGGCAGCATCGTGTGCAGAGGAGAGCCACAGCACAGTGCTAACCTACTGTAGCAGGCAGCTATGGCTCTGTAGAGATGCTGAAGCAGTTTATAAACAGCGCTCAGTGCTGTCTATAAATGACTAATCAGCCGCAGCAGCTGATAAAACAACAATCAAACAACTAGAATAATATTTATTCATTTATTATTTAGGAACAGGTTTTTATATAGTGCCATCTGGTTGCCGACTCTCCCAGAATGTCCGGGAGACTCCCGGAATCCTGGGAGATCTCCCAGACTCCCGGGAGAGGACCCTTTTCTCCCGGAGACAATACAATGTCTGGGAATAGTATTATTCCCGGACATTGAATTGTCACATACACAGTGCCCGGACCGCTGCACCCGGGCACTGTGTGTGTGTTGCTACGTCAGCGTCATGCAGAAGAAGAGGCGCCGCAGAGGACGGAGGGTGAGGAAGAAGACAAAAGAGGTAAATGACTTATAAAAGCTTTTTGGGGGTTAAAGTATGAGGGGGGTAATGTGAGGTTATAGTATGTGTGTGTGTGGGGAGGTAATGTTTAATTATAGTATGTGAGGGAGGGTGTAATCTAATTATAGCGTATGCAAGGGGGGGTAATGTGTAGTTATAGTATGCGAGGGGGGGTAATGTAAGGTTATAGCATGGGAGGTAGGGGTAATGCGAGGTTATAGCATGGGAGGTGGGGGTAATGTGAGGTTATAGCATGTGGCGGTGGGAGTCATTTGTGGTTATAGCATGTGGGGGTTGAGTGTAATGGTATATATGTAGAAGAAAGAAAAAAAAGAAAAAAAACAGTAAAAATGTAATTTCCAAGGTTTTTCAGAGGGAAGGGGGAGGGGTATGTGTCTGTAAATTTCTTGTTGAAAAGATGATAACCCTAGAATTCACCTCTCCCTAAAAGTGCTTTGCATATTCGCCGGATGACATCACCGACGCGCTGTTCACGATGTGCCTGCCAGAAGACGCCAGCCATTGCAGAGCTAGGAGAGTCGGCAAGTGAGAAGTCAGAAGAGCGCCGTGGAGGAGGAAGGAAAGCGGGACACAAAGGTAAGTAAAAAGGTGAGAGGCTGGAGAAACATGGAGGAGAATACGGAGGGGAGCTGCAGGCACATGATGGGGAATACTGAAGGGGGTTTGAGGTACATTATGGTAGATACTGAGGGGGGGCTGGAAGCACATGATGGGAGATACCGAGGGGGGGCAGGACATACATACACAAACCCTGGCAACGTAGGGACCGCCCCCCAGCCGGCAACACAGGGACTGCCCCCGGTGACACAGGGACCACCCCCAGTGACGTAGGGACCGCCCCAGGCTATGCAGAGACCGCCCCCGGCTATGCAGAGACCGCCCCCGGCGATGCTTTTACTTTTCTCCCTGAAATTATTTTTCAAAAGTAGGCAGCCATGACTTATTCAGCAGCCAATTAACCTACCAGCATGTTTTTTTTTGAGTGTGGGAGGAAACCTACGCAGACACAGGGAGAACATACAAACTTCACACAGATAAGGCCTAGTCCGGGAATCAAACTCATGAACTCAGCGCTGTGAGACACACTAAGTCACCATGCTGCCCATATAAAAATGTAACTATGAGTTGCGGTTGGCTAATGGGCATTTCAGATGCCGTTCTACCAATGCAAAGAGCGGTGCTTGACCTGTGCACGTGCCGGATTGAAGAAGAGGGGAGTCCCCGAAGAGGCTTTGCCCCAGGTCCCTGCGAGGCTATGTGTAGCCATGTCTCTTACACTCTCTTTTTTCTCTTGTCTATCTACCATACACATTCGCCTATGATACAAGCAATTGTAGGTGGCTAACTCGTATAATTTGTCGTCCTCTGGAACAATCTACAAGCAATGATGTCTGTAAATAAGCAATGAAAGGATGGAATTTGACGACAGAATTGCTAACGGTTATAATTTGTTTGTCAGCAGCCGCAATTTGGCTCGGAAACGTTTGAAGTCATGGGCAATTTAAGTTGACTAAACGTAACCTATTTTCTATGAGTTTTATGCTAATGAACACATCTCCTTTGAATTGCCTGGGTAGGTCCAAATAATCCTGCCAAGAATGACATCTTTGCTTGTGTAGCCCATTGACATTAGAATTGCGGTGCAGAAAGAGACCACTATAATATAGCTAAGACTCTGCACTGTGACAGGCCACTAAACGAGATTTATGAACTTATTTTCATCTGGGCCTGTGAAAATTTACAGAACATGCCTGCTGCTCAGGTGCTTTGCAGTAAATTGTCTTTGTGTCTATACGGATTGCAGGAAATGCCTAGGGCTCTGCTTAAAATTAATGAGTATCATTTTAATATGAAAATTACAGCATGGGAACCACGGTTTATCCTCCTGATGCGTTTTTTCATTTCTTTTTCAACTATTTTAGCAAATCCTTCTCTAGTACAGCAAATGTTTAGGGAGTAAGGACATCACAAGTAGCAAGCTAATTAGATAGCTATAGATCACCTGTGAAGAGAGATATTTAAGTACAATCGTCAGCCACCACAGACACAGCCTCCTGGCAAAGTCTATTGATGAAACGCGTTGGGGAGTCTGCTTACCTCTGGGACTTCCTCATTGATACCCGCCTCCAGTCGTGGCTTGAATTGAATGATCACGGACTGTTCGCTTGCGCGCAGGAGCAGAAATACACTTATGCCTTCTTGAATCAAATTCATATTTGATTCCATGCTTTGGGGTACGCCTCTGTAATTTTACTTGTGTTATCCTTACTTGTTATCTATTGAAATAAAAGATGTCTGCACCATGAAGCTCTCCCTTTTCTTTGCTTTCTTTTAGATTGTTAACACTGGTGGACAGAATACAGTGCTCAGGGGAGCTGCGGTAATTGTCATCATCTGGGGGTAGATCCAGACCTAAGTGCTTGTTACGTTTCATTGCGTAGCGCATTTTCTAGACACTCCCCTCGCTCGTATGTACTTTGGCCATTTTACACTGCCCAAACCCTACCTTAACTTTTCAAAGCGCAACTACTGACATACGTAAAGGCTTTACATACGTAGGTGTCTAAGCACGCCCATACTGTACGATTTAAATGCCTCACCCCGCCTCCGAAGCGTAATTACGGGTGTCGTTTGGATGTCACTTCGTATGTAGTTACATTGTTAATACGAGGCTGGTACTTACGTTCAGGGTTATGTGGAATAACATGCGCAGTAAATACTAATGGACGATTTTACGCCAGCGCTTAGTGTAAAATCGCTTGCGCGCGTAGTTTAGGATCTTGCCCCTGGTGCACAAAGTTGGACATTTGGAAACAAAAGCATTATTGAAGGACTTCAAGGACTGATATATATATATATATATATATATATGTGTGTGTGTGTGTGTATTTTGGAATTAGCTTGGGCTTGTTTGGGGTTTGTTTCATGCTTTTCATTGCAGAGTTGAAAACCCTGGAGTGGGGTCCTGCACAGAGCAGCCATGGATTAGAATGATGGACACACAGCAAGTTTCAAGGAGAGATTCAATACCTGTCAGGTGGACCCAGTGGTACTCCCTCTGAGGACTGGATAGATCAGAGCACATGGGCCTATTTACTTATGTAATTTGTGGTCACAAGGCCCCTGATGTTATCTGTGGGCATTAGGTGATGGGATGGAGGGAAGGATGACAGGCCGACCTGCCCAGAGTCCTAGCACCAGCACTGACTATTGCCCCTCTCTTCGTACCGTTCCTAACTTCTGCTCACAAGATTCATAAATGTTAAGACATCATAAGCCCTGTGATTGTGACTGTGATTGTGGATGCCCAAACATTTAACGCTCAAGTTTCCGATCAAGTAGAACCTAGAGCTTTGGTATTTATGGAGTAGTAATGTAGGATTATATTAATATTTAGTGAGAGATTGACACACAATGAAGATGTTAGCATGACATTTCTACAAAACGTACAATGTGTTCTATACTGAGAATGTCTGTAGACACATTTATTTCTGTAATGAGACATATAAATATCTCAACATACTTTAGATCCTTTTCAGATATAGCTTTACCCTTCCATGGCCCATTGACCTCAAACCACCTGATATGTCTCGTAGGATCACAAGAGCTTCATAAAATATAAACATTACAGCTAATTACAAGATCAATATAAAGCTGTTTACCATCATTCCATGGTAAAGAAGGCAGGGTTTCTCCTGAGAGGACAGCGAATTTCTATTGTTGAAGGAGAATAGTATTTCACAGAACAAAAGTTCAGTTTCATCAGTTTGCCCGTTTAGAAAGAAAATGTGAGATCAATTACACGATAGTATTACCAAGACGCTCATGACTAGACAGTCATTAAAAACAATACATGGGGATTATTAGTGCAGGTCACAATACCCATTAATGTTTGCTCATTAATCAGTGTGTTGGCTTTAACTCATTTTTACACTGCCATTTCTTACACCAGCTTAATCATTTATCGTAACTGTGTCACATTTTTCTTTGAAAGTTTGAGAGGCCATTGATGCTTTGTTATATTTTTCTTATGAAGCATCTAATTAATATGAACACAAAAATATAAATGACTAATAGTGGCAAACGTAGGGTTTTCAAAGGGGTTTACAATTCGTATTGTGTTAGATGTCTAGTTATGACACATACTATAATATATGGGGTTTACTGTATATTAGGCATTGAGAATGGCACACTATATACAGTATCGAGCATGCCATTCCCAGACCCCTATTATATCCCAGTATATTATATAGTATGTGCCATCCCAGACTCATAGGACCGAATGCATATTTTTAGAATCGGATCAACTGCCCATGCGTAGTAACTTTATTTACATATTTTACGCAGAATATACGCACATAGGTGCCTAACGGACGTACATGTGAATCGCACTTGGGGACATACGCATGGATGTTTGTCGCACGGGAAAATTTACATAAAAGTGGGTGGGGGGAGGCATTTAAATGAACGCATAGAGGCGCAGTTATAAAGAATTGCATGAACGGAGGACATATACGCTCGTAAGTACATACGTAAATACGTAAAGAACAGAGTGGTCGAGGGGTTTGTAGGTCCCCGACAGCACGTCCGGGAGAGGGGAGTGTCGGGGTTGTTGGTGGGTGTTAACTTGCTACGGGCTTCTTGCGTATAATTGCGTACTTAGAACACATTTCTGAATACGGCCCATAATGTGTATGTATATATATATATATATATATATAATGTGTCCAGTTCAGTGGTGGGATTCCATTCAAGAAAGAGATTTGCTCTTCAGTGTTGGTCCACCTGCCTGCCTGTGAAGCCACACCCCTTTTCAAACCACCATAAGTTGATGCCCATTTACCAACACCTGTGAAACCACACCCCCTATTTTTTAAGGATTTTTTTTTTTTAAATATTTACTGTGGGGTTATCTGGGCTACCTTGGTGCGTTACTGACTTAAACATAGAACATTCCAACTCCTGCCCTAGAATAAGATGTAATCCAACCAAAGTGTTATGTCAGTAAACCAGCAATAGAAGAGGTAATATCTACCACTACTTAGTGGTTCGGTTTGTCTTGTTGGTGTCACAACTAATATTCTGATATTCCTTGTCCAGTTGGGACTGATGCCATATTCACAAGGAATGATAACCCTGAAACAAAACAACACTACAATTAAGGATCAGATTCAGACCTCCGTGTAATAAGCTTTTTCTGCTTAGTGACTGCACATTCACTCTCAAGAAACTTCTAAAATAGATCTGGATATTTAGTATCCAGACTTCCGCTCCAGAGGTCTTTCTGTTGGTGGTGGAATGGGTGGCTTACATGATGTGAATATGCAGGGTAAGAGGTGGAAGGTAATAGTACAATAAGGGCTGGGTTCGTCCCTTATGTGCATCCTAACTTCCGCATTGTAACCATTTTATATGGACGGTGCAGAAAACTTAAGGTCAGAACTCCCTTGTGTGTGAGTGGAGTGGTCTTGCACTCAAGGGAGTAAGGCTACACTAGTGATCCAGCATCCGATCTCCACTGCCACAGAATCCAGGTCTGATCTGGTCCAGCACTCTATATACGCCACCATTATCAATTAGCTCTCCAACCAGTGCTATTTCAAGGGGTAGCCCTGGATGAACCTTGATTGGAACACCAGGATATTGGCGCTCTGCTCAGCCAACCATGGATCAGTCAAGGCTCCAATGCATCTACAAATTACCCCTTTCCAGGACAGGAGCTCAGAGTAAAAGACAAGACTAAGGAAACACGCCTATTAGTCCTGGCTTTGGCATCCATCATGGAGCCTCAATGATTTAATGAACCAAAATAGGTGTGATGTCATTATGTCCAGGGATCCGTGAAGACCAACAGAAGAATGACTAAAGAGAATTCAAAAAGAAAATAGGAAGAGGAAAAAAGTGAAGAAGTCTGTTTAAAAGGTACGAGGTATGTCCAGAATAAAAGACATGGCCATGAATGACATTTTTACTCATGGGAAAGCTATAGAATCCTTTGTTAAAAAAACAAAAACAAAAAAAAAACGGATTCTATTGACAATTTGGAAAAATGATTATAAATAGACAAAAATGTACAATTTAATTTAATCCAGTATAAGATAAATAACCAAATAAGTTATTGTTTTCCGTTCTTGTGGCCTTTTGCAAATATGCAGCATACTTTACAGATAGTCTATATTTAATAACGTCTGTAATAAAACAACCTCTCTTCTTTCCAGGCCATTTTCCGCTAGTACATGAATCTATTTTTTTTTCTAAGCAGGTGCATCTGTTTGTGCAATGAATATTCTAAAACATATCATGTAAATAAACATGAAAAGACACAATGGAATTGAGGATATGTGTTTAAGATTTATTTTTTTATTATATTGTGCTGAATGACAAAGGGGATGCTTGGTAATTGAAGATGCATTCAAAATAAATGGTGTTCTATGAGAGAATGGTTAATAATTGATTGTTTTGTGGAAAGGTTATGTTACAGAGACAAAAGGTAGAGGCAATGTAGTCCAATGTGGTGGAGCTTATGTTTTCATCATGAAATCTGCTTTGCAATTGTCATGTACGCATTACCTTTCCCATTGGGCCTAGATGACCTTGCTTATCATACATTGAATCTTTAATTTGGGAGCGTACCTGGGTGAATGGAAGACGGCTTGCCAAGTGAACTCTATCACATTATTTTATCAGATAAATCTACTGGGTGTACTATATTGTGTAAAGTGTGTTCAAGTCTCGTAAGAAAAAAAGATTAAATAAAAAAAAACATTTTCCTTACTCAACTATTATCTAATGAAAACATTAAACATTTATTACTTGATAAAATGAAAAAAAATAATAATATATATATATATATATATTTTATGTAATGGCAGTAGTATTAACTAATGAAAAAATTAAACATTTATTACTAGATTAGATAATTAAAGAAAAAAGTACAGCATGTGATGCAATAGTATTAACTAATGAAAACATTAAACATATATTACTAGATTTAAAAAAAAAATATATATATATTTCATATGATAGTAGCAGTATTATTTAATGAAAACATTAAACATTTTTAACTAGATAAAATAAAATAAAATGTTAAAAAATATTATGATGGCAATAGTATTATGTAATAAAATATAAAAAAGTATTACTAGATAAAATAATTAATGTTAAAAGATATTTTATACAGTTGGGCTCAAGAAAAAACTTTCTCGTTCTTGATGCAGATTTTTTTGACATGGTAGGAAAGCTAGATTGCAGCCCATTAGTAAATCATTAAAGGTTTCTTTATTTACTAATTAGCAGCTGCTGGCTCAGACATTGATGCCGACATCACACATTCAATTCACAGGATTAATCATACTTGTATTTCTGTTGGACAATGGTATAAACAAACAATTGATGATTTCTGAAGCCCTTTTAAACTTCTCCCAGCAGGTGCTAACCTGCTGGGGGAAGTTTAAAAGGGCTTCAGAAATCAGCAATTGTCATCAAACTGTCATGCATGCAATTTCCTACCATGTATGGCGGAATCTTACCTCCTTTTGTAAAAGGAATAAATGAACATCACCACTGCACATTTGCACTGTTGTGCTGTTTTCTACTATTTATTTGGGGCCTGATTCAGAGGCTGAAAATAAGAACTTAAAGTTACACCTGGGCAAAACCATGTTGATTTCAGGGGGTTGTTTACTGTTGTGCGTCTCAAGTCAGACCCTGCTGACTTGTCTATTCCCCTTTTCTCCCTACTATCTTCTCTGCCTTTCTTCTCCCGGGTGTCGTCACTGGGACCGCGACCTGTGGGTAAATCGGGGGAACAGTCCATCCTCACCTTTAGAGGCTCTGGTGAAGAACCTGGTCCTGCATAGACTCCGCGCCCAGCTGAGGCCTCACCCGCCACGCACCCGAGCTTCCAGGTACCACTACCTACATCGGGGTAGGCCTATTCCGTCCTATCCTCCCCAAGCTATCTGCCCACGGAATTGCCCGCGGTACACTCGTACCTAACAGATTTCAGGGGGAGTCAAGTTAATTTTATTCTATGCATGCAGGGAGAATGCTTTGCTTTTATTTATTGCACACAGATACCTGATCAGCTTCACTTTTAAACTGCTAATAAGACTTGAGTTGGGAAACATCACCTTTTAACTATAATACTGTTGCAACAAATTAAATTTGACTCCCCTGAAAACAACATGGTTTAGCCCAGGTGTAACTTTAAGTTCTTATTTTCAATCTCTGAATCAGGGCCTTGATGTGTATATTTTTATACTATGTAAAGATGGTGGTGCAGCACGAATAACACTGGACCAAATGCAGACTTTTGTGATGCTACAGAAAACACGACATTTTATGAGTGTGCATGTGTGACTGTTGACCTATGGGTTGGGGAATCACCAACAGTATGCAAGGTTTGTAAAAAGGCCAGTTTAAGCCGTATTCAGACTACTCAGTCTTATAGCTCCAGTAAAGTATTAAATCTGTGTGTGTCCACCTAGACTGTACAATAGATGCCCACTGGTCTGATCATTTAGAGCAGAGCAGAGACAGGGAGTGATAGTGAAGATACACCACAGCAGCATCGTCAGGCCTTCTCCAAAATTGGTTATGGAACTTGGTGATCTCTATGTCCACCCAAGGCTCTGGGTACAGAAAACATCAAACTGATTTTTCAATCCATTCTCCAGAACTGTAATGATAGAGAGAATTACCTTTTCATCTGTACAGAACAAGCTTAGATATAGAAAGGCATAATCTTTAAAGACCTGTTCCATGTGCCACCTTGTGGCCAAATGTAAGATTATTTCACAATTGTTTGTTCAATTTGAAAACTTAAAATGATGTAAAGGGCAATCTTATTTTATATCTATTATGTAGATGACAATTACAATGATGATGATGATGGGGTATTTTTTTAAATAGATATTTCTAACAATAATTACAAAACTACCCAACAGGTGACTCTGCAGTAGCAACATTGAAATTGAAATAAATACAAATGGTCATTTACATATTTGAATAATAATAATAATAATAATAATAATAATAATAATAATTGGGTGTGGTTTGTCAGTATGAATGGCCATTTCATAGCAGTGCATTTCGAATGGATTGGGAAATCTACCGCTTCTGCTTCAAGGAGAAGTATTTTTGTATCCTTACCCTAACCCTTCCCTTCCACTACCCTAACCTTAACCCTTTCCTCCCCATAGCCTGACCCTAGGACTCCCCTCCCTGTAGCCTAACCCTAAGACTCCCCTCCCTGTAGCCTAACCCTAAGATTTTTTCCCCCTTCTCATTGCCTAACCTTAAGACTCACCTCCCCACAGCCTGACCCTAAGACCCCCTACCTACAGGCTGACCCTAACCCCATTACTCTAACCTTAACCCTCCCCTTTGCTGACCCTACCTTACCCAGAGCCTAACCCTAAAGAAGCTTCACCTCTCCGCTTGTGTCTGCCATGGATGTCTGTGGCGGGTCCGGTAGCTTACGAGAAATAAATGGGTAAGTATGCCGATCGGCATACAGACGAAAATGAGCTTTCGGCTGTCTATTTTAGAAGGGGCTTTTCCTGCCAGCAATTTAGGACTATTATAATTGATCATCATCATCTATAAATTTCTCAACATTTCTATACTCCGATGTGAGACAAATGGAGCCCTTCCCTGCCGCTGACCCCTGCTTTGCTATGCACAGAATCTCACAATTTTAACATAACATTTCTAATGCTGTAGCAAACCTTTCCCAGATGTGGGTTCAAATAAGCCCCACGCTGACCTGCTCAGAACCCCTTCCTAAATGGCACAATTTGGTCAAAACAATGCTCCTTTTGATTAAAGCTCTACTTTTTGGAAGCCATGACCCAGGACCGTCTCACAGAAAGTTGGGTACTTGGGGGGTATGTATGGAGTCACAGGTAATGATTCCGCAGAGATTATACATTCTTTTATTGTCTGTGAAACAACCACTAACCAAATCCCCAATCCATTATTCACAATGGGCCAGATCCTGAGCTAATAATGCTAATTACGGGTGTCGTACGGGGGCATCCATACGACACCAGTGATTATGCTTTGTAGGCAGAGAGAGGCATTTAAATTGGACAGTATGGGCCGGGTTAGGCCATCCTGTACGTAAATCCATTACGTACGTCAGTACTTACACTATGTAAAGTTAAGGTATGGTTTGGGAACCGTAAAATGGCCAAAGTATGTATGAGCGAGGGGAGTGCCTAGAAAATACTATAGCGTAAATACACTACACGTTCTAATGTAAAAAGGTCTGGATTTACCCCAATGTGCTCTCCAGCCCGGCCTTTTCTCAAGGTGTGCAGCATTATACATGCATATCACGGGATCTTTGGTTGTCCATAGGAAATGGGGGCCATAAAGGCTTTCTTTGGTACAGCAATAGGCCAGTCTGAGCCAGGGCTTTCCTCATCTTGGGCTGTATTCAGAGTACCATCAGCGAAAGGTTCGCAATTATACGCACGGACGTAGCAAGGCAACACCCATGACGCTCCCCTCACACGGATGGGTTGTCCTTGACTTACGAGTGCCTCGACCACCCTTAAGTGTGCATTTCCGTGCATATAATGCTTCCGTATGTGCGTATCTAACTAACTGCGCCCTCAAACAATCATATAAATGGCCCCCCCCCACTTGTCTCCGGACGGATTACACGCCCCTTCGTATGTATTTTCTCACGTGCGATTCGTGAAGCAACATAGATAGCGTAAATTTAGTTACTAGGCATGCGCAGTTCATCCGATCCTAAAAATACGCACGGAACTTCCTGCAGAAACGGTTCTCTGAATACGGCCCCTTGTTCCAACTCCTCACTGGTTTAGGACTAGTTCACCTATATATTAGTCCAGTACTGCTTAGCTACAGTATATAGACATCAAATAAACACAGACTACCACAGTGCAGAGCCTAGAAGATACTTTCACACAGCCCCAGATATCATTTCCCCCAAAACTGATTGATTTCAGATTCTGTCCCTCGGAGCCTGCTTACAGTGTAGGCTTTCCCTCTCCTTTCTCTCTCTATACCCACCCAGAAATTTCACCTTTCACATATTTCTATGCCAGGGTCGGGTTAACCACAGGATGATCGGAACAGCCGCCCCGGGGGAGGGGGGGCCTCCACACACAAAGGGCCCCCACAAACATCTAGTCTTCAGCGCTCCTGCAGCTGTCTAGGAGGATGGATGTAAATAACTGACATCCTCCTTAAATACACTGTACCGCAACCGCGATAGTGCTCTTAGAAGGAAGATTACTGACATCCAGCCCTCTTAACAACTGCGGGAACCTGTGTTTGAGTGTATTCTTGTGTGTTGGGGCGTCCACAGTTTAATTGCCCAGGGGACCCCCATAAACCTTAATCCGGCCCTGTTCCATGCCATTAAAATGGAAAAACTTTATGTAACCCCTGAATGTCAGAGTGGGATCAGTCTGAACGTTCGCTGGGTGATCTGAACGCAGCAGAACCGTAACTCTGGATCAGACCCAATGGTCCGGATCCAGATCAAAGTACACGCTGCCAGGGGTGTAGGAACCAGGGGGGCAGTTGCCCCCCATGATTTTTGTTGGGGGGGGCAAAGACTGTGTTTTGCCCCCCCCCATGAACTTCTGCACAAAGGTGAATGAGAATGATTGAAGCGCAAATGAGGATGAAGCGACAATAGTTTTATTTGACAACAGGTTGTCACTTCTGTTTACCAAAAATAAAGCTGTCTTCATGTATGTTCTGTACATTTTCTTCTTGCAAACACTTTTTTTCTTTCTTTCTTAGAATCTCCACTCATTTTGCTATCACAATTTGCAGTAAGAATAAGCAGACACAGGAGGCCAGGAAGCGGTACTTACTATTGACTGTGCTTATAAGTTGATCGACAATGCAACAGAGAGAGCGAATAATTGTGTCTTGTGGACGCTATGAAACGTTAGCAGCAGACTCATCGTCGGGTAGATAACGGTTGAGTTAAGAATCGTAGAGCCATGGCGCCAGACCCTGACCTATGTACAACAAGGGACTTATGCGAGTCATTTGCGTAAGTCCCCTGTGTCAGAAAATCTGCGCATGTGCTCGCCAGATGTTCCGTCTGCATACCTACTGACGTATGTAACTTACGTATGTCAGTAAGTATGCAGAAGGGGCTGACCCTTCATTTACGATGGCCATTTAAATGAGGGGGCGGGGGAAGCCCCGTTACGAATAGGCCGTATGGACGCAGACCTAGTCGTAAAGGTTAAAGTAGCAATCTGTGCATGTAATTATCCAGATTTACTACCACAGGGGCAAAGGGTGCAGGGCTTAGTGCTGTTTAAGAAAAAAAAACACGTTCTAGAAGCTGACAGCTTAGTGCCGCCCTCTGCTGGGGGGCCCCCTCCATCCCCTTCCCTACCAGCAGAGGGCAGTACAAACCTATCAGCTTCTAGCAAGTTATTTATAAACAGATCTCTGCACTCGTAGACTGACAGCTGCGTAGCATGTGTAGATAGGGGATGCAGTGGCGAATCATGTCAGCCCTATTTCAAACATGATACAGCTGCTATCTGAACCTATTTCCACGTTCCCAGTAGCTACAGGCTGTGGTAGTTGCAGCAGGTAATAGGTTAGGATTTGTGTGGCTCCTGCGGCAAGTATAAGGTTAGGGTTACGGCTTAAGGGTAAGGTTAGTGTTAGGCTGTGGTGCAAGGAGGTTTAGGGTAAGGGCTGGAAAAGGGGAAGGTTAGGGTTAGGCTGTGGTGCAAGGAGGTTTAGGGTAAGGGCTGGAGAAGGGTAAGGTTAGTGTTAGGCTGTGGTGCATGGAGCTTTAGGGTTAGGGCTTAAGGGAAAGGTTAGTGTTAGGCTGTGGTGCAAGGAGGTTTAGGGTTAGGGCTGTAGAAGGGGAAGGTCAGGGTTAGGCTGTGGTGCATGAAGGTTTAGGGTAAGGGCTGAAGAAGGGGAAGGTTAGGTTTAGGGCTTAAGGGGAAGGTTAGGGTTAAACAGAAAAAAGTGCCTGCTAGGGCACAGAAAGTGAGACCACTTAGTTGCACAGCTAACCAACTTCCATAACCAATTATACACCACTATAGTGGTGTATAATTGGTTATGGAAGTTGGTTTGCTGTGCAACTAAGTGGTCTCACTTTCTGTGCTCTAGCAGGCACTTTTTTCTGTTTAAACATTTTTTTTTACCTCATGTTAGAACGCCATTTTATTTTTTAGCATACTATTGTGTTTTTTCTTATATATTATCTTTGCTGGTGCAGTCCCTGTCTCTCTTTGTTTGTGAAGGTTAGGGTTAGGCTGCGGGTAACAGAGGGCTAAGGTTAGGAAAAGGTTAAGGGTAGGTTTAGGTTAAAACATTTAATTTTCTGTGAATAACTCTTCGTGGCTGCAGCAGTCGCATCTCCTCCACTTTCTACAATTCCTGGTGGGGGGGCAGCTAGCATTTATAGAAAAAAAACATCATACCGACAAAGAACATCCTGTAGATAGACGTCCCGTCATGAGCCCCCTTTCCAGACTCACACCCTGTACACTTTCTGTGGAGCCTGAATCACTCTACTTCTGCCTCTACTTCTGCCTCTGCATAATGAATGCTGGGTGGGAAACGCTGTGTATAGCCTGAACAGGGCTGTAACTGTTACTTATTTGTGTCTGCTTTTATCTGTGTATAGAGTAAAAAGCAATAGTTCAAATGTTATTGTCCATCTCTTATAGTGTAAAGTCCTTCTAGCAATGAGTATCTGTGTGCAGTGCGAACATTTACATTTTTGTATGTAGTTGACCTTTTATTCATTTATGATCACATTTAAAGCCTGAAATGAGTTTCTGTCAGCCAGCAGATTGTGGTTTTGGCAGTAGACGGGAAGCAGAGGATATGTACCAGTCGCTCTGACAGCTCCTTGTTATATTTCCGTGGAAAGTCTTCGAAGTGGAGCGCTCGCGTTATAAAAGCCGCATTCATTTCTGTGGTAAGAAGTGTGAACTTTCCTGGATCTGACATTTTGATTAGAATGCGCTTGTGGTGTTACCGCAGGGTCAGAACAGCAGCTTCCCAGAACCTTTCCACATAAATACGATTTATTCTTATCTTCAGAAACATGTCAAATATCCTAGAATTTGGAGTATTCAGTGGTCAACAGATTTTTGTTTGGAAAGTCAAAAATGTTTGCCTATATAAATAAAATGCTCTATAGTAGGGTTGCCGGCTCTTCTGGATTGTTCGGGAGACTCCTGAAATTCAGGCAGTTCTCCCGGTATCCCGGGAGAACCTGCAAATCTCCCGCAGAGGGCTTGAGTTCCGAGGTTTCACGGAAACTACGGCCTCAAGTCCTGCTTTCTCTGTCTCGCAATACTAGTATCCTAGATCCGCGATTTGTGTCATCAAGCCCTACCCCCATCCATATTAAACCTTAAAAGGGATAATTAATAGTAAATAGGTGGGGCTTAATTACACAATTAGCATAAATTGTCATTAAGCTCCACCCCTGCACACATCTATTGCTTCCCTCTAGGATCTTCTGTAGGGTAGCTATTAAAAGTTGGCAACCCTGCTCTATAGAGAGTGGGTTCTGTGCAGGGTCAGATGGTGGGCCCTGTGGGCTGAAAATTTTCAAGGGCCCACAGTATATAATATGCTTTGTAGGAGAATGTCAGTCACCAACATTTATCCTTATGCACTGCAGTGGGAGTCCTGTAGATCTGCAGTGTGTGGGGGCCTATTTTCAGATGGAGGCCTGGGACTGTAGGCTCATTAGCCCCGATGTTAATGTGGCCCTGATTCTTTGAATGGGCAATATAGGTGATTGCCTAGGGAGACATTGTGACAGAGGGGTGGGGGGTGGGGGTATTGTGCTACAAGCTCTCTGCAGCTATATCTCCAGATACGCTTTGCAAGTGCAGGGTTGTTTAATGTATTAATGAAGGTGAGCCGTTGTATTAAGTCCACAGAGGTGTGTCACTTCACCTCTACAATGATTGGAAGGCAATAATCGCCCAATTACATGTAAGAATGAAAAGTAATGAACCTCCTGCTGCGCTCACCATAAACACAAATTATCTACGTAACTTCTGGGTGATAGGGCAATGGGCTGGATCCAGAACAATGTCCATCGCCCATAATATGTCCGTCAGATGCCAAAAATAGCTTTGCACAGTGACTATTTTCGGCATCTGACGTTGTTCTGGATCCAGCCCCATGTCTCACAGTGACTCTTATCAACTTCAACACAAGGGAGCAATAAAAAACTGTTGCCTACAGACATCCACTGGAGGATCCTTCTGTATTCAGTATAGTGCATGCAGATACAAAAGAGGCATACAGCATATAGGATCGGATCAAGCCCCAGCACGCTCTCCATACGTACGGGGTCTGGCAGTACGAACAAGAGCTCTGTCGCTCCCCTTTCTCGTGAGGGCTTTATGGTAGTCATAAGTCTGCCTTAAAGGAAATGTGTGACAATTTAAATGCGTCCCCCGCCCACGTTGGTGGACAGAAGGGAAGCACAGCCCCTTTGCACGCAAAATCTATTGTACGGAACTTAGTTCCGTGCGATAGAAGTTCCTGTGCGTAAAATATCACGTCAGGTGTCGTATGCTCAGAACTGGGGAACTAAATTAATTCCCTAGTTCTGTCTAGGGAACTAAATTAGTCAGTTCTGTAGCTGTTTAATACTAAGCAGCTGGCGAGTGAAGCAGTTACATCTTTCAGCAGGTTACTTTAAGATTCATAAGCTTGAAACCTTCTGCACACTGATAGGTTTGTATGATGTGATTTACAGGTTGGTGCAAGCATGGGAAAATGTTGATAATAGTTATTAATGACATTCTAGTTACAGTTCTTCTGATACAGTACAGGAAATGAAAGTTACAATATGATTGGCTAGTAAGTATTAAGTATTTTTCCTTAAACTGCAAACGGCATAGAACCCACCCGCGCATGCACAGCCAAGCACACCAGAACATAAAATAATGACACCGACACCATAGCTGCATTTAAAAGGGAAACATGTTTATTAAATTATTGTAATTGGAAATTGGGCCAGACTGTTTGGATAATTAGAACATGATGACCTAAACTGGTCATCCTTATTTGAACTAGGTGACCCAACTAGCAGGAGGGGGTTCAGCCTAATCCTAACCATTGAGGTCATCAACTCGACCTGGCGCCCCCTCGTCCGATCCCCCAGCATGACACTCAACCCTGCGCAGCCCACCTCCAGTGGCTGGAAAGTGGCAACCTACGGGCGCCCAATCGTTGAGATGTAGTGCCCCGCCCCTCTGGGTTGTGCAGCTATCGGATCGGACCACCTCCATTCCCCCAACATTCCCCCATGCACCATCCCCCTTTTTGCTGACCCCCACCTTCTACCGCCCCACCATGTTCCATCTGAAAAGAAAGTTTTGGTTAACCTGCAAGTAATAACAATGACAAACAAGGGAGGGAGGGAGGGAAAATTTTCTTCCCAACTGCACTGGCTTCCTGTCTGACGTCATTTTTATATGCCCCTAACACCTCCTAACCTAACTCCATCCCCAACCCCCACCCTTTCCTTACTATCTAAAACACACCCACCCCCCATAACTGTCTGCTTCCCTGCTGCATTTTGGATGGATCCCATGCCTGCAGTTTATGTACCTGCAGCCCTATGGGGTCTTGGGTTCTTTTAATGAGGGGACTTTTACTTTCAGTTATCTCAGGTAATATTGATAGCAGAACCTTTATTAAGGGCCAGAATTATGAACATTTGGTTTGTGAAAGTGTTTTCTTCTACAACATCCCACAACGTACTGGAATATTTACAGTGGGTGCAGACATGGCCGTCTTTTCCACTGGGCAGTTTGGGCTAGTGCCCAAGGGTCCCACACATCAAAGGGCCCTTCAGTTAGTGGCATCACAGGAGGGAGCATGAAGGGGATTGATGGAGCCTCCACTCCACACCCTCTTTGAGAAACTAATGCAGCACCAACTGAAAAGATTCTGCCATAAAGGAGCTCAGGCTGGGGCTAATACCCTGGCTCTAAGCTCCAACACAGAGCCTGTGACTTCCCAGTAGTGCACTGGGCTCCTCACAGGAAACTGACTGTACCATGTGACTGCTGCGGTCACATGGTACACAGTGCAGGGCAGGCTGCTTGATCATGGAAGACTGCAGCTGCTGGTCTGTGACAGGGGGAGAGGATCTGGCTTCAGAGTTAGGTAAGGAAAAATACTGCACATAGGAATAAGAAGGTATTATAACTATAATATAGATAAAAGGGGGAGGGTGTATTGATAGAGGGGGAGAAAGTGTGACTGGAGACATACTGTAGGTTTATTATATATCACATAAATACACTACATCCATATTAATATTTATTACAATTAATGATTTAACGACAAAATAGGCAAAATATTAAAAAATTAGAAAAAAACTAAACTGAATTAAACTCATATCAGAACATAGTAATTAATTTTGAGAGAGGTTCCAATTAATAATTAATTAATTAATTAATTAATAATTAATATATATAACACATTGTTTTGATTGGTGTTTTGTAGACTCTGTTTGAGTTGGTGCAGTGTGCATTTCTCGCTGTTTGAATCTGCCCTCTCAGACAGGCTTTGTTACATATGCATCTGCTAACTAAATATGAATTGTTTTATGGATGTGCCTTCTAATGGCTTTTCCATTTTAACTTGCACTACTACTTAGGTGTACCTACAGCACCCATTTAAGTCCCATATATTGGCATAGCATGTGTTTGTTTTCTTATTTATGTGTGGCTGGATCTTGCTTTAGCTATCCCCGCTGACTGCCTTGTTAATATGTAACGATATCTACATTTCTGCATTACCTGCAGAATGTTCCTTCAACTATTAATCTGCAACTGCATCATTTGCCACTTTGTATTATGACCGATCGCTGTTTACATTGTATTATTTTGTTTATAGTGGTGTCCATAGTAACCGGGGCCACGCGGCCGCCGCTGATGACGTCACTAGGCGCCCCTCGGCAGGCGTGATCGACGCAGTCCAGGGACGTGGCTCCACGCGGTAGGATGTCACTGGTGGGGTAAGTGGCTTTATTTTCTATTTATATGTCACATATTGTTTGTCAAAGTTTGCCCTGATGAAAGTTCTATAGTAAAGTACTGAAACGTCGGATAACCCCGTTGTTGGCGTGTGCCGTTTATTGGGACATTATTACAGTGTTTTATTATTTTACCTAACACTTTACGACTTTCCTAAGTTCTTTGTATGTACTACAGAGGAGTGCCTTTCTTTATGGAATTATCTATCTATCTATATATATATATATATATATATATATTTAATAATAATAATTATTATTTTTGTACTCTTGCCACTGTTCAATTATATTCATGAATATTATTTGGAATTTATTTATCAGGAAGAATCCCGATGTTCCATTATAAGAGTGTACACTGGAGCATAGTTTTTAATACTAATAGTCTGTTTCACATTTCTTAATTTTTTTATATTTAGCCTTTCTTTATCTGTGCTGAATCATGATTTTTAATAAATATTAATATGGATGTAATGTTTTTATGTGATTTAAAAATGAGTGCATCCAACAAAATTACATTATTTTCTTCTTTTTGGTGTCTGAAATAGTCTGAATAGGTCACATATATTAACACTTACCACCTCTGTCATACCATACATTGAATTTCATACCCCCTTAATTGTAGTCGATTTTCCCTGCCAGTAGAGTTATATTTGTTACATAATAAGCTCTTATTAATTCTAATTGTGTTGAAATTATCCCCAATAATAGGCCTTTTTATTGCCCCTGTTACAAAACCTTATTAGAGGTAGAATATAAAATGGATAATTTAAGCACCATTAAGGGCCTCATTTACTAAAGTCGTGTTTTTTTTCTGCAAATATACATCGCTAGCCATCGCCATATGCCATATGACATCATAGAGTCTTTATAAGGGGGACCTCTA
>WWET01004925.1:9983-23045 GCA_011038615.1 Limnodynastes dumerilii
TGTGTTTGGGATGACTGTATAGTGGGTGTGCGTGCATCAGTCCATGCCCTAATACCACCAGCTTGTGATCTCTGCAACTGAAGAGCGTGGGAAATTACAGAAATCAAAACAGCATCATCCACATCATTCTCCTTATTCTTACATTTTGCTAACTCCTCCTCCAACACTGGATACAACTTCATGACTTGTTTCTTTGTATCAACACCTGAGGACTTATTATGGCAGGAAAAGAGTCAATGTTGGGATACATTTGGTCCTCATTACTTCCTGTATAAGGGGGTGGAGAAGAGGTCACTTGCATTACAAGTGACCTTGCATTACAATTCGCTTGCGCTGATTCCGTTTTAGTGTCATGCGGATACTCCTTTACATTCGCATTTTGCATAAGCATACTTTCATTTCTATTTTGCTATTTCTGCCCGCCAAATAATTGCTTCATGTTGCCATATATTCAAGCACTCCATGTGTTTCGCCCGTTTCTTGGACGGCCGCGTTTTACATATTAATTAACTAATATTTTCTCTTCATCGAAACTACCAATAGCTGGAAATTGTTTATCAGTTTTCTTTGACAATTTGTACCATTCCTTAACATATTTTATAACTACTTCACTATATTTGATATCCATTATATATTCGGCCGTACCAAGCGACCTATCACCCGTGTTCCTGCAGCTGGAACTAGTTTCCTGACTGCCAGGCAACACCTTGAACGCTCCGTGTTGTCGTGATGGTCCAATACCCATGATCGAAACCGCAAGAGAATCACAGGGCAAACCAAACTCTGTCAGTAAGGGACCACCAATCGCCCAACTGCCCGTCGGCTGGAGTCTAAGACCAGCTCTTCCACAAACACACTTGTGGGAACAACCAAAACAAAAGCAACAAATCCCTAACACTGGGTTTTACCAACCCTAACCGGCCTCAAGAATAACCAAGACTAACATTTTAGTAAAGCACAAACAAACCCTTAGCTCTGCTAACAATCCAAAAATAATGCAGTCTTAACGATTTCTTCACCAATAATGGAATATCCCAGCAAGAACACCAACACTGTCTACTATTCACAAACACAACAATTTGATTATTTCAAACACTGGTAATTTTCTAAGATCTTTTAACTCTTTCTAGAAACACAGAGAGATATATGGCAAGATAAACGCACACATGTATAATTTTTTTCGCGCTAAAATGCGAATTCACGCATAAGAATGAAATATATTTTTGGCACAAATGCGAACTTAAAAGGAACACAACATGCGATGACACGCTATAAGTTTTTGTTTTTAAAATTATTTATACTTTCCTAGGTTCAAACTAAGTAACCCGTTTTTAAACAATATTCGGTTAGCTAACACAATGTAAACAATGGGAATAAAAACACGTTTTTCACTCACCACTGTGTCCACCCTTTGTTAGATGACCGAATCTTGCAAAGGAATTAAAAGTTCCAACTGACGAGCCCCCATAACTGTAAAAATAATTTTCTTCCTATAGCATAATATGTATATAATAACAATTCACATAAAAATTTGCACGCAATGTGACCCAATGGTAGCGCACGCAATGTAATTCAAAAGATGCATACGTGGCAATTTAACAATATAGTACACGTGGCAATAAGGAAAGTGAATACAGACGCAGGTTGTGTTCCAAAAATATTCGCAACAGTTTTACTTCAAGAAAAAAATCAAACACATATTACAATAGCCAAAAATACATTAGAGTCTCACCAGTGAATTCAGGGACCAGATCTGTCCACTCTCAAGGCTTCAATCCTGAACTCCTCTGGCTACCTTTTTCTAAGTGCCAGCTTTTATTCACTCTAGAACAATGGAGCTATGATGTCACTGTAGCTCATTGTTCATTGGTGGATCCCATATCCCTGGGATCCCATTGGTGGGATCCCACAGTCCAATAAATGGAAAGTAAACAAATCTGATTCCTTTACAATGACAGAAATATTTAACAATTTTATGAATGCTCATATTTTGCGGACGCATTTAGCGTCAATTTTACAACTAATACTAAAATGCACACCTTATCACAAGGATTCTAGCAAGTACAAACATTACATATTAAATATTGATATTGCTTAATTGGTATAAAATCTTAAAATAATGCAACATACATAGGTGAAAAAGTTAATTAAATAAGTTTAAACAATTGTGAATATTAGTGTTTACACATATAATAAATTACACAATTTGAATATTCGCAGAAAGTACATTTAAAAATACGAGCGCAAAAGGGTGCGAAAAATATACTCGCTCGCGCGCATGAATGGGCGCGCTCCAGTGCGCTCGCACACGTGCTCGGTCAATGAATAGGAGCGTTCACATTTTCGCGCTCTTTTCAACATGGCATCCCCTCGTCATTGTTTCCAGGCATTACATTGATTTTCTCATTTTTACAGAACTATACGCAAATGTGAATAAATTGCGTTCGCATTTGCGAATATATCTGCAAGGGAAGCGTACCTTATTTTATGCTCTTACATTTATATTTTTATTTTTACAACCCCTTACTTTGAAAAATAGTTTAGCCGAGCTGTACACTTCCATCTAAAAAAAGGTGTAAGTGCATCTCTGAATCAGCCCCATTCTCTGCTCTGAAATGACCATTACTATCAGAGGTAAAGAAGATGAAATTTGAACTCAGCAATTAATATTTATAGACAAATGAACTGAACAGGTGATGTTAGCATTAAATCAAGAAATACTAATCAGTAAATTATCAACAACTGATCCCTTACCCACACTTCACAACACACATACTAAATAATAACATGGGATATGAACAAGGTGGCATAGACTTATTGATTAGAATTGGAAACTTGATGGGCTATATATTTTAGGGGAAGAGACAGATGGCAATAATAGCAGATGGGAGTGTAACCCTCTGTAATCTTAAAGAGACGACATCCATCATCAAAGGCCTTCTCGGCCAAACCCCAGGCACAATCCTTACATTGCACAGCTCAGGATGGTGAAGTAGGCACACTGGGATCTCGCAATGGGGCAAGAAACTAGGATTCAACTAGGAGGTTGTGCCTCTGATCAATTATTTCTCCCCACATTTCCCTGCTCTACACTATTTGGTGACACCCCCACCTCTACGGCCAACCTATACCTCGTCTGAAAGGGAATAATACATGTTAATGGAAATACGTCCTAACAACAATGGGATAGAGAGAAACAATGACAAAAAGAGACAGGATGTAACTCTGGAAGAAACATTTATACCCTCTGTTGTCCCACATAACCAAACCCTCCTGTCCCACCCTGTATATTTCTATTCAAAAAATGTAACCCCCTGTTTTACGAAGTAAGATCCTAATGAAACGTTTATATTCCGTTGTGCCTATGCAGTCCTCAGTCCTCCTTACTTATAGTAATTAGTCCCATAGTATTTGCCTTTAGCATCCACAATCCACCTAAGGCAAGTAGGAATTAAACAGACTTGTAATAACACATATAACAATATACCATAATGTTCTCTTTATAACCAGGAGGGCAGGGAGACCAGGCAGAGACTCCCTCCCATAAATAGCTTCAAGGCTATGGAGGAGAGCAAAAATATTATACAGATTCAGGTAACTATGAGACGGTTCTTGTTTTATATTTTTTTTATTGTTGTTTTATTGTCAGTTTTGAAATGTTCTATTTTACTGATGAGCTTTATTTCAGATGTGTCCACAAGTAACTGTTATACTGTGTGTCTGATAACTGCACACTGACAAGCATGTGCTGGTAAAAGAAATGGAGGGGGGCCGAGGAGGCAGCATTGCCCCAGGCCCTTCATGGCTAAGGGCTGCCATTGCCCCAATTATCAGTCAGTAGTTTCACAACACCTGGAGACCCACAGGTTGGCCAGGTCTGCACTATGCAATCTACCTAGTGACATTGGGCCTGATACAGACCTACGCCCACCATCGCTAAGATGGCAGGCGTAAGCGTAAGATCAGCTTTTCAGCTGATCTGCGCATGCGCCGGGCAGATGTTGCCCGGCATCTCTACGGCAACTCCCGATCGTGGATCGGGCGTACGTAGCAGCGCCGTTGGGACGCTGGAGGGGACATCCCCCAGCGTCCTTACATTCAGGTTAGTGTAGGTGGGCGGGAAGAGGCATTTTAATGAGGGTGGGAGGGCGGACTAGGCGGCCAAACGGTCCTGTGCCCATACGCTCCTGTGCGAGCGTATGGCCCCTTCCTTACGCCCCTGAAGTTAGGGTAGCATTCAGCCGGCGTAAAGGAAGGGGCCATAGGCCCGCACAGGGGGAGTGTCGGGGAAAGTGAACGCCGATACGCTGTGCTTTAGTAAGCACAGCGCATCAGTGTAGGTCTGGATCAGGCCCATTATAACACATAGTGTATGTCTGGCTTTACACAGAAATACAATGAGGAATTCACAGACAGTTCATGGACACGTAAACCTGTATTGGAATTGTCCCATGCTTATAACTCACAACACAACTGTCATAGCATAATAACAGCGTTAGTCTCTGCCTTTAGTATGCCCAACTTACTGTAGGCAGTTATGATTATGACAAACTTTTGATAAAAGTGCTCAATATCTTCATTTTAACCAGGAGAGAAGAGACAACATACAAAGATTGCCTCCAATCTCTGGCTCCAAGATTGTGATGGACAACAAATATAAGATCCAGATTCAGGTAACTAAGAGACAGGTTCTTGATTTATTTGTTAGATGCTTCTCAGCCTTTTAGCTAAGATCATGTGTAGTATCTGTTCTTGAGAAGGGGGTGAGAGTTCTTCTGATAGGCAGAGGTGCTTGGTTCTCTGAGCATTGGGCTGAGGGTGCTTTGAAAGCTGGGAAATACGTGCCTCTGGAGTGGCGGACCAGAGTTACCTGAAACACACTCACCGGGTGACATAGTAAGGCACTTTTATAGGCACTATTTCTAGACCCCCACAGATTTTAAGACACTCGCCGCACTTGATCTTGCCTTTTGGCTTGTGGGAGAATGTTTGTTCCTCTGCCGGCCATTAGGCTGGTGCCGCGCCTACATTTTCCTTTCCTTTTGGTCACATTTTCGCCTGGATTGAAGGAATCGGCTATGTGCTTATGGGCTCTGTGTCCCTGAGATCTGGGGGTGAGTTGTTGTGTGGCCAGTTGTCGTACCTGGAAGACCCTATGATGACCCGAGGGACAAGTGTAAGGGTTCCCCTGGCTTTGGCAAAGAGCTGCCACCGACCTTGTTTGCCCCAGTGGTCTATACTATGGGGCCGTAGGTATAGTTGCAGCTCTTTTCCTTTTGGAGAGGACTTCAGTCCAGACCCTGTGCACTTGTTGTGTTTTCCACTAGATTGAACTTCACTTTTTTCGCAGAGCACTGAAAGTCACATCCCCGGCCAAAAAATAATTGGCGCTAGTATGGTCTAAAACACAATATATAATATAAAAATTTTATGTATAAAATTGAAATAACAATATAGATACCATGGGCCTCATTTACTAAGGTCGATTTTGAGCAGCGATTATGAAATGCTAGACGTGATTTTGCAGTGATTAATAATCGCCGTCGATGTTGATCGATTTTAAAATGGAAAAATTGCCATGCTTTTCTATTGAAAAGCATGGCGATTGTCCATTTAAAAAATTGGCATGCATTATTCTATTACTTATCCTGCCGATGCATATACTACTATAAGGCAAAGCATGCCATGTGTTTGTGGCCATGATAATCCTTATAGTAGTGTAATCAGCAGCCTGACAAGTGATAAAATTCTACAATCTAATGTGTAATGTTTTCCTAATAAAATAAAACATGTCCCCCAATAAACAGTATAACATAACATTACCTAACAATACATTTTTAAACAAGATTAAAATGTATAAACAAGTGTCCCTTACTGTGAAATGTTTTATTTTATTGGGAACCATTAGACATTACATTGTAGAATTTCATCACTTTTCAGGCTGATGCTTACACTACTAGAAGGATTAGCTTGGCCAGAAACACATGGCCATGTTTTGCCTTTATAGTAGTATATGCGTCGGCAAGATAAGTGATACAATAATGCATCTCATGTTTTTTACTTTGTGAAAAACACGTCAACTATTTTGACATGTGTTTTTTCTATTAAAGTGTGTGTCGCTTTCTGTGAAAGCGCCACATACAGGAGGTGCTTTTTTTTCAGCCCTCATAGACTGCACTAGAGGCGATTTAGTCAAATAGCCTTTAGTGAATCCACCATGTTATATCTTCTACATTAGAATAGCTGGGACTGCGAGGGTACAGCGATGTTGGTCGAGTTGGTTGTGAAAAAGCCCAAAGTCCCGAGACTTTGGCTATAGTGAATATGACGATGGGACAAAAAGAGCTAAAGTCCCGGGACTTTGGGCGATTTGGCCAACATCGACTTTAGTAAATGAGGCTCAATGATTAATACACATATAGCCCGCTAATACAGATCTGTATGCTGGCTGGTCAGAACAAAATTCATCAAAAAGTACTAACCTCGATACAATGTATCCAATATTGTATTCGATAAAAAGTATCAACACAGAACTGTTGTAAAAAAAACACTGATTAATTGATAGTAGATGAATAATACACATGGGTCATGGGGGGATTTCTTATCAGTGTTACTGCGGTTGAAATGAAGCAAGGAATGAACCACTTAACAAAGTTTTCATCATATAGGCAGAGATTTCCACTTTATAAGCCAATCAGTCTTACCGGTATCAGCTGGAACAAAGGTAGTGGTGGAGGCCAGTCTAGATGGAGACAACCATATAGATGTGGAATTCGATGGTGTGACCAGAGGTGGTTACCGGTAACACAGCCAGAGCTTGAAAAATCCTCCTCAGTCGGCGTCTCCAATCTAGTTATGCGTGGTTTCTGGTCTTTCTGAACTTTAAGTATATAATAAGCATGGTAGTGAAGAAAGTAATACTCTGCAGAGCAGGTCCGTGTTAATATATTCGTCCTCCAAAGTTTTCCAATGGCAAGATGATTCAGGGTATAACAAACGAGTAACACAGCGGGCACTATTACCAAAAGCGATGACGCGTTTCTCCGCCCCCCATGGGCAGTTTCAGTAGAGGTTCACTATGGTGGTAAGGATATTTATACCTGACCTGATAAATTAGCACCCAGTTGTTATAAAAATATTGCTAATGATAAAAAAGGTAGGGATAAAAAAAAAAATAATATTAAAAATGAACATATGGGAGAGGAAAATGTTGGTCCTTCCTTTTGTTGTTCTTTTGTAGGTACGTTTAAATGTGGCAAACCTAGGTGTATAACGTGACTATGTCAAACACCATGCCACTGATTTTTCTTCATTTATCGCCAAATAAAAATTTGGTATCGTCATTTTTAAATTGTAGTAAATTGTACCTTATAGAATGCAGATGTGGTCAACAATATGTTGGCTGCACAACTCGACCCATCCACACTCACTTTGGTGAACATAGGAGAAACATTATCACATATAAAAAGAATCATTGTTTCAGTAAACATATAGCCAACTGGGGGGAAGGAGGCCTAATGGATGTTTTTCTCACCATTATAGAACAGATTCCCATAACATTACGTGGGGGTGATAGATACAAGAGTTTATGCAGGAGGGAGGCTTTTTGGATTTTTAATTTAAATACTTTACATCCTTTTGGTTTAAATGATTGTGTTGAACTCAATAATGTTTAAGTTTTAATCTTTAATATTTATTTTTTTATAACCAATTCTATTTATATATTCATTTACTTCCCACTTAGTTGTTTTGTTACTTTTTGGATTTTGGTTACAGTGTCTCTTTAGGTGTAACAGGATGGTTCTCAGGTCAGGTATAAATAGCCTTACCACCATAGTAAACTTCTACCTCTGATGAAACCACCCATAGGAGGTGGAGAAACGCGTCATCGCTTTTGGTAATAGTGCCCGTTGTGCTACTCGTTTGTTATACCCTGAATCATCTTGCCATTGGAAAACTTTGGAGGATGAATATATTAACACAGACCTGCTCTGCAGAGTATTACTTTCTTCACTACCACGCTTATTATATACTTAAAGTCCAGAAACCACGTATAAATAGATTGGAGACGCCGACTGAGGAGGATTTTTCAAGATCCGGCTTGTTACCGGTAACCACCTCTGGTCTCACCATCGAATTCCACATCTATATGGTTGTCTCCATCTAGACTCACCACTACCTTTATTCTGGCTTATACCGGTAAGACTGATTGGCTTATAAAGTGGAAATCTCTGCCTACGTATTGAAAACTTTCTTAAGCGGTTCATTCCTGGCTTCATTTCAACTGCAGTAACACTGATAAGAAATCACCCCATTACCCATGTGTATTATTCATCTACTATCTATCAATCAGTGGTATTTATTACAACAGTTCTGTGTTGAAACTTTTTATTGAAACAAGTCTTCCTGGATACATTGCATCGAGTTTAGTACATTTTGATGATCTTTGTTATGACCGGCCGGCATACAGATCTGTATTAGTGAGCTATATGTGTATTACTCATTGTATTTATATTGTTATTTAAATTTTATACATTAAATTTTGATATTTTATTTTGTCTTTTAGACTATACTAGTGACAATTATTTGGTTATATATGTACTTGTCCTTGGGTAGTAACCCCTAGTTTTAATTATGCTGCTTTATTGGTTAACCCTATAACACCCTATCTAGCGCTGAGACTATACTATTCTATAGTATGTATAGTATCTATATATATATATATATTTATTATCATTACTAGAGGACAGCGACTAAAAGCGTCATAAAATAAGGTCTATGAGAACTTATACAACCACCATTATCATTATTATTATTACTATTATTCATTATCATTACTATTATCATTATTATTATTACTATTATTACTATTATTGGGGCAGATCCTGAACTACGCATTTCCGTGAATTTACGTGTGGCGGAGACGTAAATTCGCAGATTTGTACGCACTGCGCATGCGCACCGCAGAAAATACGAACATTCACGTAGCGTATTTTCAAACGTATGGGTAATTCACGTATTGCTAACGTAAATACTTACGTGTGGGCGTGCCAAATTTACGTTAGTGACCAAAGCGTGCGTTTTACGTGAAGTAGGCGGGGGGTGGTATTTAAAGTGTACAGTATGGGCGTGCTAAGCTGCGTACGTTCGCGTAGTCTGTACGCCCGTTAGCGGACGTATTCTGTTACATTAGGAAAAGTTAAGGTAGGGTTTGGGTCGCGTAATGTGAGAAAATACGTCCGTGCAAGGGGTGTGCCGTGGGGAGTGTATTGACCTTACGTGTACGAAAATACGCACCGCTAAAATACGTACGCACACACGTAGTTCAGGATCTACCCCATTGTATCAAAGATTGAGGAGAAACTTGTCATTGGTAGGTAGTGAATGTTGGATTCCCAGCTCATCTCCTCTATTTTCCAGGGTGTCCCTGTGTATGGTTTTATCCCAAGTGAAGCATTTCTAAAACAAGTCTTTTGGGTTCATTCCCAAAAAATCACTGTCTCTAATCCCTATTACTTGGTTCTTATAAATGAAAAGTAAGCAAAATTCACATACATGACACAAGCAGAAGGTACTACAAATACCACTGATTATATATTGACTTTATTTTTTGAGTCTACTAATAGGATTGCTTATAGATGGTCATACAATTTGCCATAATCTACCCTATTGGAATGTTAATAAAATGGTTCCACACGCTCCTGCTAATAATTACAATGGACCAGATTTAGAGACTGCAGATAGGGAGAAAGGTTTTTTACACCGAGCACTATTTAGCAGCTTTATAGAGAAAGAGAATAAAACTGGCTCCACCGAAGCCTGACAAATCAAGATATAATAATGTAGTTGTTTTCTTATTTTCTTATTAAGAGAATAAGAAAACAACTACAATATTATATCCTGATTCAAAGACTGAAAATAAGAGAGGAAAGTTACTCCTGGGCAAAACCATCTTGATTTCAGGGGAGTCAAGTTTCATCTGTTGCAAACAGTATTAGAGTTGAGAGGTGGTGTATCCAAGCCCAAGTCTAAATAGCAGTGTGATAGTAAAGCTGGTCACTATCTATGTGCAGTAAGCAAAAGCAAAGATATATCTCTGCATGCAAAGAACACCATTAACTTGACTCCCCCTGAAATCAACATGGTTTTGCCCAGGAGTAACTTCCCTCTCTTATTTTCAATCTCTGAATCCGGTCCATTGTTTGGTAGACTGAATAAACCTATAGTTGACACATAGGGCCTGATCCAGACCTACGCATGAGAGTGGAGCGTATTACCGCTTTAGCGTAAAAACTTTCACTCCCATGACACTCCCCTTACCTTACATGACACTCCCCGTTTCAACTTACGAAACCGTATTTACTCAGAAGTACAGGGTAATGACAAGGCACAGATTCCAACAGCAACAAGCGCAGTGCATCCACCAGGCGGTCAAGACGTCAATCCAATCGTCCCCCAGGAAAAGAAGATGAAGGAATAGAGATCAATGTCCCAAATCAGAGTCTATTTAAAGTCCACAGATGAAAGGAGCCGCCGAACTCCTGCTTGATTGGAGCAATTTCAATCCTCTGCTGATATTCGCTTCTCCATTGGTCTTTGTCCTCAGATGGTCTCCCATTGGTCCTGGTCATCCCTTTGTTCTTCTCCTTGGGGGGGAGCCGCCGAACTCCTGCTTGATTGGAGCAATTTCAATCCTCTGCTGATGTTCGCTTCTCCATTGGTCTTTGTCCTCAGATGGTCTCCCATTGGTCCTGGTCATCCTTTTGTTCTTCTCCTTGGGGGGTCGAAGTAACTTCCTTCACACATTCAGACAAAATATTAAACTAACCTATGCATTGCGCTAGCTACTGCCGCAGACATGCGGTCTTAACAGCATCTAGCTAACAATATTTATCATAATTTAAGCTACCCTACAATACTAAACATGACACACTTTGTACATTCATTCGCAGTTTGGCGATCTTTCCTTGATTACTCCGTCTGTAGAGAAAATACGCAGTTTTAGTAAAAAGAAACATTTTCATACATTAAGTGGTTACAAGCTGTATATGTTTTTATGTATGTGAATATGTGTTATATGAATTTATCGTCGAATGAAGAAAAGCCCGCGAAAGCGTGAACGTGCTTGCGAACGAACGCGTATGCGCGTACGTTCGCTCGCGTTCGAATTTTCGCGCTCTTTTCAAGTCCTTTGTTCTGTCACTATGTAATGAATGGTGTGGATATGAATCAATTAATTTTCTGTTTCGACAACCTTTACCTCCGTACGCCGGCTGAACCCTACCTTAACTTTTCCCGGCGTCAGTACGAATTTTCGTAGTGTCACGCTGATCGTACCGGGCTAAGCACGCCCATACTGTACAATTTAAATGGCTCCCCCCGCCTACATTCCGTAACTCCAGTGTCTGTACTAACTTCGTAATATAAACACGTCCCGTCGTTGGAAAATACGCAAAGAATACAGACGACTGAATCGCCGCTACGAAAAGGTCTTTGGTACGACCGGAAGTTGTCACTCTGCACATGCGCAGTGCGTTTTTTCTGCCGAATTTACGCTTACGACCAGCGTACGATCGCTTGCGAGCGTAGGTCTGGATCAGGCCCATAGTGTGTGTCTGGCTTTACTCAGGAGTACGGTGAGGAGTTCACAGACAGCTCATGGACATGTAAATCAGAAATGGAATTGCCCTATGCTTATCACTTATCATAATGATAATTATGTTCTCTGAGGTTATAAGCAAATAAAAATGCATGGAATTGTGATGCTCAACTGTCATGTGTATGGTAATAAAGATTAGACATGAAATAATATGTCTGATAATGTCTGACTCTCTCCTCTTATATTAGCACTAATATTAATGAAAATGGAACAGAATCATAACTATCATAAGACAAGTTAAGGGAAAAGGCAATGTCAGCTTTCCATCAATGAAATGCTAATCATTTACTTAAATTAATTAGTTCTGTAGTGTTTGGGCCTGATCCAGACCTACTCCCCCGAGCGTAGCGTATGATCGCCCGGGCGTATAAACTTTCACGCCCATGACACTCCCATTGATTGTACCGACTTACAGCGGCTGAACCCTACCCTAACTTTTTCAAGTGTCCGTGCGAATTTTCGTACCGATACGCTGGTCGTATGGGGCTTAGCACGCCCATACTGTACAATTTAAATGGCTATCCCCGCCTCTGTGTAGTAACTCGAGCGTCCGGACTATCGTCGTACAAAACGCATGCCCCTTGGGTGTAAAAAACGCTCAAAATACACTCGCTGTACGCTCATGTCCTTCGGACGACCGGAAGTTGTCATACTGCACATGCGCAGTGCGTTTTTTCTCCCGGTTTTACGCTCCCGACCGGCGTACGATCACTTGTGGTCGTAGGTCTGGATCAGGCCCTTTGCCTCTAGTATTCCTCATTTCCTTCTTGTACATTGGAATTTCATAGACTTTAGATAATATTTTGGCCAGTATAACATAATGTTAAATTTGACCTAGGAGAGCCGTCAGGAAAGACCAACATTTCCAGACATCTATGGCGGGAAGACTGTGGATGAGAAAAATAATAACATCCAGATTCAAGTAACTATAAGAGAGGATAAAGTTTTATTTATTAGATGTGTTTATTATGTCAGTGTATTAGATATCCTACTGAATGATGAGCTGAATATTAGTTCAGTGCACAAGTGACGGTTACACTGTGAGTGTAATAAATGCACATTGCAGATACTTTTTTGTAAATGCTTTAATTAAAGAGTATTCCAAGTCCGTTTCCTATCAGTGGAAATCTAGACTGTGTTAAGTGGTTTAATGTGGCAGTATGGACATTTAAGCTGGCCATACACTAGAAGATTATCGGTCCCAGCAGGGGGTGGGCTGATAAATAAGACGATTTCCCGCTAGGTATGTGTATGGTTATGTCATTTATGAACTATGGGCCTGATCCTGAACTACGCCGATGCGCTGTGCTTACTAAAGCACAGAGTATCGGCGTACACTTTCCCTGACACTCCCCCTGTGCGGGCGTATGGTCCCTTCCTTACGCCGGCTGAAGGCTACCCTA
>WWET01004925.1:41814-51832 GCA_011038615.1 Limnodynastes dumerilii
GCGTCAGGGAAACTTAGAAAAATCTTAACACAATAAACATTTCAGATGATTAAATAAAACGTATCATCAGTGTACTATAACATATTTTTTTATTAACAGATATGTAAGTATTATCCTAAATCTAGTGTTTGAAACCCATAATATTTTTAAAACCTACTTCTGGAACCTATAATAGGTAGGAGGTTTAATAACTAATTATTAATATTAGGCAAGAGCTCTATAGAATTACAGGAAATGAGATACAATAATTTATTCTCAAGTGTATGGGTTCCAGAGCCTAGAGAGACAAGTTCTGTCTTGAACTCATTTACTGCTTTTCGCAGTTCCTGCTGCAATGTTAGTTTGATATTGTTAGCTAAGTTGGTAATAGCTGTTGAATTGTGGTCACTATCGGTAGGTCTTAAAGTTTGCATCTCAGAGGGAGGTGAGTCAGGTTCTTGAGAAGAGGTGGTAGACTTCTGGAAAATAGGAGCAGTGGCCCCTGTAGCCTGCATTCTTCCATTTAATGCTTTTTTCCAGCCATCTCGGTCGAATTGATATCTTTTAATAAACAAGAGAAAAAAATGTGAGCTTAATGACACAATGGGGTAGATCAAGAACTACGTTTGCCGTACCTTTACTCGCGTAGCCTATTTTCGTGTGCGTACCTTCTATACACTCCCCTAGGCACACCCCTTGAATTTACGCATTTTGTCAACATCCGCTTTTCAAACCCTACCTTAACTTTTGCCAACGTAACCGCAGTGATCCGCACATGTACGTATGGGCAACACGTATTTATGCCGTTAAGCACGCCCATACTGTACTTCATACTTTAAATACAAACCCCCGCCTACTTAACGTATTTCAGACGTATTTTGGGCTCACGTAAAATTGGCACGCCCACACGTTAGTATTTACGTTACACAAATGTGAATGGCCCATACGTTCACAATTACGCTACATTACTGAGCATATTTTCTATGGTGCGCATGTGCAGTACTTACCAAAACGCGATTCTACGTCTCCGCCACGCGTAAATTCACTCACAAGCGTTGTTCTGGATCTGGCCCAATGTCCCTACGTAAGAAAAAGGATGCCTGCAGTCCCCAAAACAATGACCTCCTTTCAGAAATAGAGACAGCCGAAAGATACTTTTAGTCTGTCTCTATTTCGAATAGGGAGCCGTTTTAGAATTTTTTTTTTATGATTGGATTAGTATGTCGATCGGCATACTCACCCATTCATTTTTACAGAGACCCGCAGGACCCGCCGTAGCTCCGGAGAGGTGAGTAACCTGACCGGGGACTTTTAGTGTTATGAAGAGGGGGTTAGGGTTAGACTCTCAGGAAGGGAGGGTTAGGGTTAGGGCCATAGAAGGGGAGGGTTAGGGTCAGTTTGAAAATTGTCTGGGAGAGAATGGCCCTATCGAAATAGGGCTGTTCTTTGTGGGGATCCACACCCCCTCAGCAGGTATCTCACATTACATGCTTTTACGTAGCCTAAGAGAAATAAATTCAAAAATTGTCCTGAGTTTTGTCCTTGACTCCTCCTCTTTGTTATCACCAAAAGACAGAGAAAGACCATGTTGTTTATTTATTTGCCTCTTGCTCTCTCGTTAGTGTAAATCCACACTGCTTTACCTTTATTTTCTTTTTCCAGAATAAAGTGGTTAATATATAGAAGGAAAGCTGTAATTCAATATTCAGCCACAAGATGGCGATTGAAGACAAATGTAATTAGTAAATGAAGGTTTAGTTACTGTAGATAGTTTTCAGCCAGTTTAGAAATGTGTCATTCTGGACCACTATATGGATATATTGGAATTTTTTAGCAGTGGTGGAGAAAGTAGGTTCCACAATGTATGCTGGTGTCTAGACTTCCCAGAGTTCAATGACTGAGGTGATAGCACAATATTTCTGTTTAGAGTTGGAGGAGATAAATAAGAGAGAGAGGACTGGCAATCAAGCCTCCGATCCAAGGAGGAATCATATGTAAGCAGCTTCTAAACAGAAAACCAGTGTGCCTATTAGGAAAGTTCAGCAGTGGTGGCTAATGGTGCTAAGCACCGCATGGAGCCCAAGATGGTCGCCATCACACTCACCACGGTGTCCTCCTTCCCCTGCGGCTCTACTGTCCCGGGTGATCTCTCTTCCAGAACACCAGTTAAACTGTGGGGGTTAAAACCCTCCAAGGTTATCTGATCAGGGAACCCCACCAGAACAGCGTGGGGGCACAGCGGGGGACCTTACCGCCAGAAAGGGTCAGCATAAGCTGATCCCCTTCAGTTGTCACCAGGTCGCCTCCGGAGCCTGGACCGAGTGCCAGGAGTGTGAGGAGAGGTTTAGAGAAAGGCACAAGTTGGTTGGCAATATTTCTAGTGCAGAGAAGCTGGTTATTTGCGCTGTTAAGGAGCTTTCTTGGCACACGTCCACCCATATTTTATGACATTTTTGAGGGAAACCCCTACTGATACATAACAACTTCTCATGGCCGAGTGAAGCATTTCCGAGATGAACAGGGGCCCACCATGAGCATACAATGCACATACAAAGAAACGTAACATAACTCTGCATAAAAAAAAAACAATTAAACATAGAAACATAAAAAGTGATGGCAGATAAGAGCCACATGGTCCATCCAGTGTGCCCAGTTGTTTATTTAAAACTAAATAGACCCTAGTCCAGTGGTTCCCAAACTGTGCGCCGCGGCTCCCTGGGGTGCCGCGACGCTCTCACCGGGGTGCCTCGGAATGTTTCTATTTCCTAATGTATTCTATTCTATTTTTGTGTTAGGGGTGCCTAGAAAAAAAATATGGAGAGCCTAAGGGTGCATCGAACTGAGAAAGTTTGGGAACCACTGCCCTAGTCCCTAATTACCCTTAAATTAGTTTGAGATTTAGGATATCTTTATATTTATCCCAAGCATGTTTATACTGTTCTATTGTGTTAGCCTCAACCACCACAGATGGGAGATAGCGATTTATGATGATTCATAGAAGTCTCTGGTGCCGCTGACATACAGCATGAATAGTTTACTGATATGGCATGCTCTTCCACAATATCTAAGAGTTGCAGTCTCACCAGAAAGACACAAATAGTAAATGTAGAGTTTTGAAATTAGGCAATAAAGCATGATGTTGCCTCCTAGATAGCTTGGAGGAGAGAAGTCAAATTGCAGTTGTGTAAAGGTTATAATAGTATCTTCATTATACAATTGATGAAAGGCTACTATCTAATGTGTACACTATCCTACCGATCTCTTACATTTTTTTATTTGGGAAAAGTTGAGTTATGTCATATAGGTGTAGCCAGATCAATGCCTTCACCACCCAGTAGAGCATGCGCCCAACGCCATATTTTCTGAGAGTAATATGTGCAGATGTACTGGGATATGGTCCGGCCAATAGACCCTGGAAGAAAGTGGGGTTGAATCCAGCCTGCTCAACTAATGCTCAGTGCAAGTTTCCATGAGAGGACTTATTATCCAGGCCTATAGGTGTAAAAGTTGGGCAGCTGTGTAGCAATATAGAAAATTGGAAAGAGCTATACCTCCCTTCTCTCCAATTCTGCATAGGTTTTCTCTACTAATTCAATCCTGCTTACACCCCCCCCCAAACAAATGAGGTCATTAAGAGTTTATTTTAGCAAAATGAAATGTTGTATGGTAAGACATTTACAATGGGAAGTGATGTGCAAATATAATCACAAAACTGTGCAACTTCATGGCTCATCCCCATGATAAGGGGTGAATCTAGATCAGGGGTAGGCAACCTTAAACACTCTAAGAGCCATTTGGACCAGTTTCCCCATAAAACAAAACCTTGGGAGCCACAAAACCTTTTTGACATCTGAAAATGAAGATAACACAGCATATATTGCTTTTTACCTTTATACTATTATAATAAAAACTATAGTGTGTTGCATTTATGAAGTCAATGAACTGCTACAAAGAAAATGAAATTTTATTTCCGCATGCAACAAAAATATTTTGCCCCTCCTTCTGTGTCCAGCCAGCCTTACTGCCCCCTCCTTCTGTGATCATTCAACCTTATTGCCCCATCCATCTGTGTCCAGCCAGTCTTTTTGCCCACCCTCTTTATTTTTGTCCTTTCGGCCTTATTGTTCTCTCCTATTTGTCCAACTAGCCTTATTATCCCTCCTTCTGTGTCCAATCAGCCTTATACCCCCTACTTCTTTGTATCCAACCAGCCTTATTGCCCTTTCCTTCTGTGTCCAACCTTTCTTATTGTCCCCTCTTTGTGTCCAGTAAGTCTTACAGCCACCTCTGTGTGTCCACCCAGCCTTATTGCCCCCTACTTCTGTGTCCGGCCACCTTATTGCCCCCCTATTTAGTTGTGTCCAGTCAGCCTTATTGGCCCCTTCTTTTGTTTTGTTCAACCAGCCTTATTGCCCCTCCATTTGTGTACCCAGCCAACTTTATTGTACCTTCCTTCTCTGTGTCCAACCAGCCTTATACCCTTTCTGTCTGAGTGTCCAACCAGCCTTATTGCCCTTTCCTCCTGTTTCCAACCAGTATTTTTGCCCCATTTGTGTCCACCTAGCCTTATTGCCTCTCCTTTAGTGTCCAGCTAACATTATTGCCCCTCCTTATAGGCAACGGGGTCCACCTGGGATTCCCCTGGCTCCCCAGTGGGCCAGTCCAACTCTGCCCCCAGACTGCTGGACTTGTAGCCCCCTAGAAGGGAGTTGCAGCAAACGGCTGAAAGAGCCGCATGTGGCTCCGGAGCTGTGGGTTGCAGACCCCTGAACTAGAAGTACGAATGCCCCTGGAAAAGTAAGGGAATGCTTCACCAACTAAATAGTTAGTCACACGGCTTTGTCTTTTGCTGAAAGTCTTAAAAGTCTTAAAAACAAGGAAGGGAGAGTGGCATAGTGGCCAGCATTGTTTGGAGAGATAGAATTCCAGAGAAATATGGAGCTTAATACATAAATATATAAAGTTTTGTTAAATCTAAACATAACTTTACCAAACATACTGTATTTGTTTCCCACAAATCACATTGTGGATTAGGGTCCACATTAGGGTCCACATTACTGCAGCCAGTTTGTTGGTAATCTGGAGTCATATTAGAGTCATATAACCATAGTGTAGACCTAAAGTATGTATTATCCATACCTGCCAACTATTTATACAGGGCTGTCCCGAGGCAGCCCACAACCTTGTATAAAAGTGGGTGGAGCTTTGATAAATCTCATCTATTTGTTGGTGGAACTGAGCAGGGGTTTAACAGAATGGGCAGTGGCGCACCCAGGGTGGTTTCTGGTTGCCCAGAAACCCCCCCCAGATTGAAAAATTAAAAAAGAATATAGAAAAATGAGCAAAAAATGGTGAAAATTCAAAAAGGGGCGTGGTTTAGCGGCCATGTGATCCGGACTGACATGTAGGAAGATGGTCCTGGCCTGTGCTGTAATAGGAAAGCAGGTGGGAATGGTAAATGGGTCACTACAAATATAAAAGTGCTTATATCCTGACAGGCTCTGTACATTGTGTAATGTGCTTGTGCTCTACTAATGCATTGTATACTTCTATTACTATTAGATCTGTTCCTTCAATATAATACTACTATTTTACTGTGTGAAAGAAGTAACTTATAAATCACCTATAAAAAAAAATATCAGCTCGGGACCTCTGCCACATTACAGTCTAATTCCCTAACACACACACACACACGGTAATTTTTGCCTGGTGCAGTATGACATTGTGGGCGGGTCAGGAGAAGAGCTTGGGCAGGACGCGGCAGAGCTTATTTGCCGCGTTTTCGGGCTCCAAAAGTTTACAGCTATGCTAATATACCCCACATGTATTACACGTATCGGAAACCCCCCTTTTAAAATCCTGCGTTTGCCACTGATGGGGACTGAGATTATGTTGTTTTGGGTATGGGGTTATAGGCTATAAAATAAGGGCCGCCATCAGAGGGGGACAGCCTAGCCCCAGGCCTCCTCTCTGTCCTGCAAATATATATAGAACCGAGATCAGTTGCGCCAAAAAAGGGTTTCTGCTGCCTGACTGAGATACTGAAAAAAGAGTCCTACACTCTTTTGAAAGAAGACTGACAATAAAAGGTTAGTATCTCTGTTGGGCGCTGAACAAACTATCTAAAAAAATAACCTAAAAGCAAACAGGTGAATAATCTCCTAAGGAAGTCTCTCAATAACCTTCTTAAAGGGTGAATAGCTGGTATAGAGGTGTCTTGATTGGAGATCTCAATAACATCCCATTAATACCCATAAAACAAGAAGAAGAAAGATACAATTAAAAATACAATTTAATCCAAAAACAATAACTGGTAGCTGAAACTGATGTCAGCATCACAAGTATACAAAAAACACAATGATAAAAATACACATGAAATACCCCTAGAGGATGATAATAATCCCTAGTGGGAATATGGACACCGTCAGCCAAAAATGTCCATACCCGGCATGCTGCAGATGGAAGACAAGAGTCCCGTGGTGACTGTGATGGACGTGAAGTGCCCGGGAAGTGTCCTGATGGTACAGACAGTTGATGGTCGGGATCGTGCAGGAACCAGGGAACGGAGAGTCGTGCTGGAGAGTCCAGGAAGTTACCTTCTGACGCGTTTCGAGGGTCAAAGCCTCTTTCTCAAAGTGTCTCTGTCCTGCCCAGGACACCAGGGCCGTAACTAGGGTGGTGCAAGCAGTGCCACTGCCCAGAGCGCAAGGAGAGGGTGAACGCAGCTGACACTATCAGCTGATGAATCTCCTGCTGCTCTGCAGAGAGATTCTCAAAGATTTCCACAGTGCCTGACCCCCCCCCCACTTCCTCCATTTCCTCCTTCCAGTCCACCTCAGCGTCTGCAGTGTGCACAGCTTTGCTCAAAAGTAAGTGCACAGCTCTGCTAAAAAGTAAGTGTGTGTATTATGTATGCATGGTGTGTGATATTATACATTGTGTGATATTATGCATGGTGTGTGATATTATGCATGCATGGTGTATGTGATATTATGCATGCATGGTGTGTGTGATATTGCAGGGGCAAACGCGTAAAGCAGTGGTGGCCAACCTTTTACATACCATGTGCCAATTTGTTTCACATACGAGTTCAGATGCGCCATATAACTCAAGCACTTTTTCTACCTTCTTACATTCATGGTTGGGGTTGGAATATAGGTATAGGGGTAGAATCTGCTTCGCTTAGGGGAGGAAAAGGGATAACTCAATCACTCAATTAACATTTTTAAATGATTTAATTATTGTATGTAATACAATATCTATTACAGCACATAAAGTCATTAGAACAACACAATCTATGTAACACAATCTATGTGCCAAAATAAGGAACATAACTTACCGTCCCTATCTCAGTGATAAGCTGCAAAGAAATTATTGGTTCGCCAACAGTACTCTCTGTTATTTCACCTGGAACACAGGGGCAGACTGCTCTAGATGTTGGTTTCCAAAGAGCAAAATAAATTATATCTGTAATAAAAATAACTAAAAAACACCCCCTCCATTCTCTGCACCATCTCCTCCTCCCCATTCATCATCTCCCCATTCTAATCATCACCTCCCCCTCTCTTACCTTTATCATTTCTCTATCCCCTCATCATCACCCCTTCCCTAATCATAATCACCCCATTCTTCTCATAACCTCCCCTTTATCATTTCTTTATCCCATCATCATCACCCCTTCCCTGTTCATAATCACCCCATTCTTCTCATAACCTCCCCTTTATCATTTCTTTATCCCATCACCGCCCCTTCCCTGTTCATAATCACCCCATTCTTCTCATAACCTCCAATTTATCATTTCTTTATCCCCTCATCATGTCCCCCTCACCATTCACTTTAACATCTCCCCCTCCCCATTCATCACCTCTCCCTCTCTCTCTCCTTTATCATTACTCTATCCCTTCATCATCAGCCCCCTCTCCATTCATCATCTGCCCATTTTCCTCATCACCTCCCCCTCCCCTTTATCATTTCTGTATCCCCTCATCTTCTCCCCATTATCACCATCTTCACCTCCCAATTCGCTTTATCATTTTTCTATCCCCTTCATTCCCCTCCCCATTCATGTCTCCCCTTCCCCATTTTCATCACCGCTCACCCTTCTCTTTATCATTTCTTTCTACACTTCATCATTTTCCCCTCCTTCATCTGCTCCCCTCCCCATTTCATTATCCCTTTCATCATTTTTTCCTCCCATGATCATCTCCCCCCTGTGTTGTCCCCCATAATCTCCTCAATGCTGTCTTGTGCAACACATTTATTATATTTTTTAAAAAGTGCAGAGCCTGTGCAGATAAAATACTTACCTGTTCTGCACCTTTCTTCTGCACTCTCCGAGGCGGCTCTGCTCTTCATGCTTGTGACGTCATGACGTCACATGCATGAAGCTCGGCAATCAGGCCGCAGGAGTCTGGCAGCTGTTAAATCTCTTACAGTCTGCCAGCTTCAGACACACTGATTGCTAATAGATAGAGATTTAACAGCTGCCGGACTCCTGTGGCGCCACTTGATCAGTTCGGTGCAATGCGCCACTTGTTATCGGCTAATGCGCCACAGGTTGGCCACCACTGGTGTAAAGCATACATTGTGGATGGGCCTGATCCAGACCTACGCTCATGAAACGCTCATGTGCGTAGCGTATTTACGCCGGCGTACCTCTGATGCACTCCGCTCGGCACTCCCCTTGGTCGTATTTACTTTTGCCTTCTTACGCTCAGCAAAACCTACCCTATCTTTTCTGAGCGTAACCGCGTGCATCCGTAAGCTCATTGCGTAGATACGATGCTTAGCACGCCCATACTGTATGATTTAAATGCCTCACCCCGCCCTCGGTTCGTAATTACGGATTTCGTATGGCAGGCACGCCCCCTCCAGCGTATGTATGAAGCGGTTACGATCAAGGCCCATACGCTCAGTTTCTCAGACCGTAACATGAGCGTTACATCTGCCCCGAACATGCGCAGTAAGTACAAATGGCCGTTTTTACGCTTACGATCATTGTAAAAATGCCCCCAAGCGTAGGTCTGGATCAGGCCCGATGTCACCACCCACTTATGAGGGGATCACCTTTTGGACGGACCACTGGTCACTAGCGTGACTTAAGCCTGCCTTATGGGAGTGTAAGTAACACTTGTTACGAACAAGAGAGGGTAGTGGCAGGGAGAGTTCACTCCTCTCTCTCGTGCTGACTGACAGACTCTCGCACATAAGGAAAACATGCAGGGGTGCGGATCAGGTCCTCCAATGTAATAGTTCAGGTCTGAAGACAACACCATTGGGAATGTAATGGGCCATGCCATAAAAGCATTCAGCGTTCTATGAATAGGCCCCTGTCTGTGAGAGAGTGATGGTGGGTTCATCACCACGAGTCATGCGGGGAAACCTTCCTTAAAATGAACAGCAGTAAGTTGTCAGATGTAAAATGTGGTGAGGATCCTATGAGAGACCCAGGGCCGGCAACAGAAATCTTGGGGCCCGTCACACTCAATTTTTTTTGCCCGCCCCCCCATAAATCGGTAAATAAATAAAATAACACAAAGGATGAAGTAAAAACATCAAATAACCACAATAATAGAAATTGACCAAAGGGGGTGATGGCAGGCCCAGCAACAGAAATCTTGGGGCATTGTACAATAATATTTTTGGGGTCCTCAACTCTCTTGGATAGGTACAAAGTAGAAACAAGGAAAAAAAAATTAGGATCAAATTGAATTGTCTATCACATTCAATAATGAACTTACCTGCCATACTAAACAGAGTTCATCCTAGTGACCGCTACAGAAATCTTGGGGCACAATAATATTTTTGGGGTCCTCAACTCTCTTGGATAGGTACAAAGTAGAAACAAGGAAAAAAAAATTAGGATCAAATTGAATTGTCTATCACATTCAATAATGAACTTAACTGCCATACTAAACAGTTCATCCTAGTGACTGCTACACAATACCTACTGCATGCTAGCAAATGCTTTAACACCATACAATAGAATGCATTCAGTTAATAAACATTCACCAAGAAACACTGCATTTTTGTGAGTGCC
>WWET01004925.1:57253-77324 GCA_011038615.1 Limnodynastes dumerilii
CTGCTGACAACACTCTGGTTGAAAAAAATGTCACAATTAGTGCTCACTCTAAGTTTATAAACAGCAGGTTTCTTGAAATTGTATTTAAATTTTATTTTGAAAACATACATGCAAGTTTAAATTGTTATATAAGGTAACATACCAGTGTAGTTTGTACAACTGGACTCTGCAAGTATTCAGTCACATACATGAGTTTCTCTAATTGAAGGTACAGTACATTGTAATTTGAATTGTAACTTTATTTATTTTTTGGCTGAATACAGTGCCTGTAGAATTTAATTGACTTGTTTATTGTGATATTGTGCAGTTATGTGTGTTACTTTTTCAAATGTTTATACAGAAATACTGAATGATATGAGTGAAATACAACTACTTACATGTATGGATAACATTTAATAATGTTAATGTTTTAAGTTATTACTAATTGCATATTCCTAACTTGCACATAATTCACAACTGTTTAAAGTCAGGGTCATAAAGGGCACTTCATTTTCTACAATTCTACTTTAAAGAAAATATATTTAATCATACAACAACCAATTATATAACTTTAACAGACCTTGTCAATTTGTTACTTCTTCTCATAAACCATGTGGCTTAATGTAGCCCAAACCAATTATTACTTTCTTCAAAGAATATAGAGCATATATAAACAGACTATAAAAAATGTAGTAATGAGAAAATTGTGGTAATGAGCAGTGCCGTCTTCCAGGAGTTTATGGAGGAGGTATTCAATAATATACTCTACATCTATATGGCCATATACCTTGACGACATACTCCTTTTCTCCCTGACTTTACAGCCCATCACAAACATGTGCAAGAAGTCCTCCATTGTCTATGGGTAAATGATCTCTTGTCAAGTTAGATGTGCACATTTGAGCAGACTCATATGCCTTTCCTTGGGTACATCCTCTCTGGTTCCGGCCTTCAGATGGACCCAGATAAATTAAAAGCTAAAATGCAATGTCCTCAGCCAGTGGGCCTCAAAACCACCCCACGTTATCTTGGATTTGCCAAATTTTATGGGCAAATTACTCCATGGTTGTAGCTCCAAAAGTACCTCAAACAAAGCAGAATATCCGAGGATCTGTCTGGCCTCCTGAGGCAGTCCAGGCCTTTGAACATACAAAAAAGGAGTTTGTGAGAGCACCCATACTTCAACAGCTAGATACTTTCAGACTGTTCTTTCTAGAGGTTAATGCCTCCTCCTATGGAGCTGTGGCACTTCTTTACAACATAATGTACCATATTCACAGATCTGGTTGAGTTAGGTGCAAACAGATCCGCACCTAAGTCACCCATCCTACCCCTAGCCTGCCCGCTTTAAAGACCGCAACTGGTACGTAGATTGCATATAGGACCTACAACGAATGCATAGTAGGTCCTTTACCAAGGATATGCACCAAAGAAGCGTCTGCTTCTTAGGTGTGAATATGGGCCAATGACTTCAACATTACCACACATGTTTTTCTCCCGGAAGTTCTCTCCTACAAAGAACTACTGAATTGGGGACAAAAGAATTGCTAACTGTAAAATGGGCTTTGGAGGGGTGGTGATCTTCTGGACGGTGCCATCCATCTGATCACAGTGTATACTGACCATAAGATTCTCCTGTAGATGCAGTTTGCCCAGTGTCCAAATGCACGTCAAGTCCACTGGTCCTTGTTCTTTGCTCGATGCCAGTTGGCATTTGCCTTCTATCTGAGAGCTAAGAATTAAAAGATGGATGCATTATCTTGAGCCTTCGACCCTGAGGACTAAGAGATTTTGTTCGACCTAAAACTCAGATCCCAAGAGTGTCGTCCTAGCTTAGTCCACCTTGCAGCCTCCACTGGCTAAAACCTTTGTATCTCCAGACATGCAGCAAAAACTCCTCAAGCAGGCCCATTCTAGCATCTCTAGCAGATATTCCTCCCACTGAAGTTCCTACAGTCAACAATTCTATTCAGGATTTCTTTATCATTTGATCAGAGGTCATGCACAATCTAAACCTGACATCTCTGCATACCATGAAAACTATGGATTCAAAGAGGAGATATTCTCCCCAATACACTCATGGAGATCAGGTTTAGCTCACTATGCATAATCTTCATCTACGTGTGACCACCATGAAGTTTGCAGCTTGGCCCTTTTAAGGTTACAGAAATCATCAATCCTGTTGCTGTTCGGTTTGAACTTCCTCCTGCCATGATTATACCAAACGTTTTCCATGTTTCATTATTAAAACCTGTGGTCACTTAATTTCATAGACCTTCGCTGGTTCCGAATCAACCTGAATATGAAATCAATCATATACTCAATTTGAGGAGATCCAGGGGTGGCCTTCAATATATCATAGATTGGAAGGATTATGGCCTGGAAGAACTTGTTTTTCATAAGAAGTTGCCCAACAAACCTCATTAGCATGTTCAGAGCCCACCCATTTTGGAGGGGGGGGGATATTATCATGATCACAATACTTTTCACTGCATCTTATATCTTTTTCAGTTCTCAGCAGTTCTTCCTGTTATTTAGTGTTGCAGGTATTAGTTCACAAGAGTGGCTCATTCTCTTGCTGGAGCTCACTGATCAGCTGCTCTATTTAAATCCCTCACTGACATCACTTCCATATCAGAGCAACAGGAATCCTTATCAGCTGATATTGTTTACTCAAATTCTTTCTTGTTTTTTGGTTCCATGGTTCCAGGTCCTGTCTCCAGTCCTTGGTCCCAGTTATCCGTAGAGTATCTGGTTCCTGCCTGTGTCTCCTGTTTGTGCACTTTCAGTGTTCAGCTGCTCTCTGCAGTATTCAGTCCAGATAGTCTCTCCTACACTACCAATCTATACTACACCTGCAAACCCTGGATCCCATCCAGCATCTTTGCGCTTGTTTAGAGGGCTGTGACCTGCCGCTCTCCTGCAGCCAAGACCATCTCCACCATCTGGTGAACACCAGGCTTGTGGTTAGACTCCGTGCCTCTGGGCCTTTGTGGCCTGTTTACGGATAGGTGATGCGTCACATGCATGACATGAGTAAAGACAGTGGGGGTTGGAGAAGATAAGAAGATGAACTTGTTTTTTATGTCATTTATAAACAATAAATCATTTTTATATTAATTTGGACGGATAGAATATTTAAAAACTTTGTGACAAATTGTAATTAAAGAGATAAATAATTTCTGTTTATTAAAAATAATATATATATATATATTTTTTTTTTTTATGTTGCTGTATTATGTTCATTTTAATTAATATGATTACATTAAAATATACGATATATGTTGCAAAAAGTAATGTAGATGTCGTAACAAATTACTGCGCATGCGCAGTAGTTCATATCGGCTAAACTCCGGCCGCATATGCAATGCAGCCGCAGGTCTGAATACGGCCCGCTATGTCAAACCGTTTGCTGCTCCTCTGAGCTTCCGTTGCTGGGGACACTGTAGTCAGGGCTTGGCACGTACTGTCTCTGTGTGCACTACAGAGATGGGCGCTCAATGCAGTAACGAAGTTCAGCTTAATATAGAGATCTCCGTGTTGAATGCTGTCAGAACCCTACGCGTTTCTACCTCTATGGCCAGAAAAAGTGAAAGCTATCACCGATTGGGTGCAGCCCACCAATCTTAAAGCCATTCAGAGATTCCAAGGCTTTTCCAATTATTATCGCCGCTTCATCCAGAAATTTTCCTTACTAATAGCACCCATCACCGCCAAATGGTCTTCTCAAGCCATGGAGGCTTTCAAAGCTCTTAAACAAGCCTTCATATCTGCACTTGTTTTGCGGCACCCTAATCCTGACCTCCTGTTTCTTGTCGAAGTCGATGCCTCTGATGTCGGAGGCGGGGCGGTATTATCTCAAAGAGATCCCATGGATCAGGAGCTTCATCCCTGTGCCTTCCTTTCAAAAAAACTTCTCTACTGCAGAACACAACTATGACGTAGGAAATATTAGAATTATTGGCCATCAAACTCGCCTTTGAGGAATGGAGGCACTGGTTAGAGGGCTCCAAACATGAGATTACAGTACTCACTGACCACAAAAACTTGGCTTTTATTGAGGCAGCTCGGAGACTCAACCCCAGACAGGCAAGGTGGAATCTTTTTTTTTACCAGGTTTAAGTTCAAGATCACTTATCGTCCTGGATCCTTGAATTGCAGATCTGACGCCCTATCACGCTCTTTTCTTCCAGAACATCCCTCCTCCTTGCCCATCGTTGCCAAGAAAATCATTTTTGCTGGCCTTTCCAGGGACTTATATTTTCGCATCAAAGAGGCACAGGGTGAAGCTCGCCTCTCGTACAGTCTGGTGGCCAGCCATGTCAGATGACATAGAGGAATTCATTGGAGTATGTAGTGTCTGTGCTCAGAACAAAACTCTTCGATCCTCACCTTTCGGTCCACTCCACCCTTTACCTATTCCTAGAAGTCTATTGACACATCTGTCCATGGATTTCATCACCGACTTACCCAGCTCTGAAGGTAATACTACCATTTGGGCGGTAGTGGGCCGATTCCACAAAATGGCACATTTCGTTCCTCTCTCTGAACTTCCTTGCGCAAAAACTCTAACCAAAATTTTCATCAAAAACATTATAAGGCTCTATGGCCTACCTAGGGACATTGGGCCTGATCCAGAACTATGGCCGCTCGCATGGTTACGCCGCCCGTCAGTGTAAAATCGGCCTTTAGAACGTTCTGCGCATGCATGTGCAGATGTTTTCCTTCATAACTTCGTAACTTCTTAAGCGTGAATCGGGCGTCCATATCATTTGCGTAAAACCGCAGAAAGGGGCATGCCAAAAAAACGATTACCGGAAATACACTGGAGTTAGAAAATGTAGGCAGGGGGAGGTATTCAAATCATACAGTATGGGCTGTGTTACCTTGTTACGTTGCGGTAGTACGAACGGGCAGGCGACGTAACGCAGGGAAAAGTTAGGTTAGGGTTTAGCCAACTTAAGGAAATAAAAGTAAGGGGAGTGTCGGGGGAGTTTTTACACCGAGCGGTAATATGCTTGGCGCTCATTCGTAGGTCTGGATCAGGCCCATTGTCTTGGATAGAGGTCCACAATTTGTTGCTGAATTCTGGAGAGCATTCTGTCACCAACTCCAAATCAACATCAGCCTTTCTTTAGGATATCATCTGCAAACCAATGAGCAAACAGAGTGGGTGAACCAGGTCTTGGAACAATTCTTGAGGTGCTATGCCTCCAAGGAATAAAATAATTGGTCAGAGAACATACCTTGGGCTGAGTTCGCCTACAGTAATACCTTGCACTCTGCTACCAAAATTTCACCCTTCTTCTGTGTCTCGGGCTATCATCCCTAATTCCATTTTACAGCCACAGGAGTCTTCTTTTCCTGAAGCCCGAGCCAATGCTAGAAGTATGAAAAGCATTTGGGAAAAAGTAAGGTGTTACCTCAGACGAGCGGCAGCTCGAGTCAAGACTCAGGAGGACCATCATCGACGTGAATGTAATTTCAAGGTTGGAGAGTGTGGCAGGCTTCAAAGAATATCCAAATTAATCAACCCTGCAGGAAACTAGTTCCTTGATACACTGATCCTTTCCTCATAATCAAAAGGATTAACCCAGTAGCCTTCAGGCTCAAGCTACCTCGAACGCTCAAGATACCCAACATCTTTCATGTATCCCTTTAAAAGCCAGCCAAGATATCAAAAAAGTTCGGTCTTCTGTCTCATCCCAAACCATCACCAATGGTGATAGCAGGGCAAGAGGAATACGATATTGAGTCCATTCTGGACTTCAAATTAGTTAGGGGACGTCCCCACTACCTGATACATTGGAAGGGATATGGGCCTGAAGAACGTGAGTGGGTATCTCTCAAAAATATGCACTCTGAAAAACTTATCAAGGAATTTCACATAAAATTTCCTCTGAAACCAGGCCCTAGGGGTATCAAAACCCCTCATCAAGGGGAAGGGGACTGTTACATGCCATCAGCGGAGAACTCACCTCAGGGCATCCCTCTCCTTCCATTCATGACGTCAGATCGGCATGTGACTCTCTCCCCGCATGGCGCTCCATTTCCTTTTCCCCCAGCGTGGCGCCGGCCATCTTCCGACATGCATACCTTCACATACCGTATGGCCGGGTAGGCGAGTGCTGATCTCCTATCTACTGTCCTGCATCCTGGTGGTTGCCAAGACCAATAGGCTCAGTTTTTCAGTATGCCCTATCAGAAGCTGCCAGCCCCTATTTAAGCACCTCCAGCCTTCTCTCCCTCACCGGTTATAGCTCCAGCTTGTCTGTCTGTGCCTGCTCTTTCTCTTGCCTCTTATCTCTCTTGCTTAGCTTCCTGTTTCATTGATTACTGAGTGCCCCATTGTATTCCTATATTGCTCCTATTTGTTTCCATATCCTTTTGTCATCTCTCATTTCCCTTTGTGATTGATAGTGTGTGTGCTTGCTTCTATAATAGCCCTTGTTAGTCTGGTCTGTCTTGTTGTCAGCAGCTTGCCACCCCCCTGTGCGTTATGTATATCCTGTCTCACCCCCTCGGGTGGTGTGCTCCCACCTTGTGAGAGTCTATTCTCTCCTTCCTTCTCTTTGGTTCTGTTGCTGGTAGCTGCAGTAGTCCTTCTGCCAAACCTCGACGTACTGCTGCCAGGGGCCGCGACCTCTGGGAACTGCAGCCCAGACTATCCCCACCTTCAGGGGCTCTAGTGAACACCAGATTCCTGGATAGACTCTGTGCCCTGGTTAGTGGCACTTAACACTCTGCATAGTTCACACTGAGACCCGCAGAAGAAATTCATACTTATTGGAACTATTTCAGGCACAGACTATCCTGCAAGGGTTGATGATTAACAGCTTTATTTTTTTGACATTTGCTACACTTGTTTGATTGTGCCGGCACATGTTTTTGGCTGATCAGCTTCATTGTGTTTTTGATCATTGTCTGTATTTATATAATTAAATATTTGTTTTTCTTACTGGAAGCGCCACCACACCCATTTTCATTTACTTTAGATTGTGGTGTTAGATAGGGCAATCTGTTAAAGGGACCGGGCATGCCGAACAGTGAACTGTATCCAGAGTGCTCGAGTTTGACATATTGCGGATTGTGTGGACAGATTGTTGGGAGGGGCTGGGAATGACCCAGCAGTCTTGGTGCATGTTGGTACCAATGACTGGATTAGAGGAAGATGGGGTGTGTCATCCATCGGATGTACTACCTGTGCCACGCACTAGTCCAGGGAGGCAGAGGGAGATTAGGGAGGTTATTGCATGGCTAAGAGATTGGTGTAGGAAGAAGGATTTGGGATTTTTAGAGCACTGGGCTGATTTCTTGTTTAGATGCCATCTTTATTGTCATGATGGATTGCATCTGAATGAGGAAGGGGCTGCTGTGCTAGGGGAGAGGATGGTTGTAAGGTTGAAGGACATTTTAAACTAGGCTTTGGGGGGGAGGGGCAAGTAAGTATTTATGGAATAGACATTGAGTGCAGTGAGGGGGAATTTAATAAGAGTCAGGGTGCTGGAGAGGGGGAGAAGGGGAAGCACACTGTTAAGGAGGTGCCCTTGTTAAAACCAATAAGAAAAACAGCCTTATCAAAGGAATAACAAAAGGAGGGTATTGGGGATAATATAGAGGCACTGTGGGTGAAAATATATAAACCACCAAATATTAGTTTAATTGAGGAAGCCCAACTTCTACAGCAAATTGAAAAGGTTGCACAGCTAGGTCAAGTTTTATTTATAGGGCATTTTAATTATCCAAACATTGGGCTGGATCCAGACTTAAGTAAGTGCTCGAAATTAGTTACTCCTGGGTTAAACCAAGTTAATTGTATTCTTTGCATGCAGGATATATCTTTGAATAGCTTACTGCACACAGATACTGACCAGCTTTACTATCACACTGTTATTTAATCTTGGGATAGGAAACATCACCTCTCAACCTCTGTTTGCAACAGATGAAATATGACTCCCCTGCAATCAACAAGGTTTTAGGTTGAACTAATTTCAAGCACTTACTTAACCCTGCTGTTCTGCTTGGGTCTACTATACTCATAAAGTATACAATAAATAGTAATAATAACACAGCCTGCGCCTTCTCCTAAGCAGCAATAGTCTCTGGTGCAGGGGCGCTAACACTTCACCCCAATAAAACTCTCCCGTACTCTGCACCCGTCAGACACAGACGCAGAGAACAGAAAAGATCTGATATAGCAAATGACGAATCACCACAGAATCAATAGCACTCTTACACGGAACTAGATATAGGCGTCTATCAATACAAATAATCAACTGTATTGCAGCCAGTAATTGCACAGACCTTCTGTTCCGATTTTTCAGTCTCAGAAAGTGTCCGCTTTAATGTTCTCAGTTCTTCTTTCTTTATGATGCAGATCTGAATCCAAAATTCTTCCTATTCCACCGTAGAGTTCCTTTTCATCACACTCCTTCCCTCCAATCTACCAATATATAGAAGTAAAAAAGAGGGGAAACACATATGGTGAAGTACGTAATGTCCGTCTTATATGCACATTTTTTGGTTTCACTCACAAAGTCATGTAATTTGAATCGCTTTTCACAGTATAAATGTGGGTATATCTAGGGGGTCCCGTTTCTCAAAAATGTAGTGTCGATATGCTAGGTATCTCATTTACAGGATTTTTCTCTTTCTCTATAGCGTATCAGTCACAGGATCTTCATCCAGGTTCACCGATCCTCTCTCTTCCGATCCACCCCTCCTCGCCAGCCAGCAGAGCCCGGGGGAAACAAAAGGGGGAGACACGTGAGCCCTAGTGTAGCCTGTTGCCACTGGTATCCCGCTCCCCAGCACACCCACCAATCTGCTCACCTCCTCCTTCTCTTGCGTCAATGCCACAATAAACTATTTATCAGTTGAATCTGTATTCTTTATTCCAGCCTCATAAAATTCCAATTCCAAAGTCTTCCAATAAAAACTTCACAGAGTATCCATTCATTAAACAACTTCTTTGTAGTAAGATGTTACAGATAAAGTGAGAATTATGATGGTAACCGGTTCACCGCACAAATTGGGCCCAAACTGTGCCAGACCGTAAGTATATAATTCACCCTGCTCTGAAGTCTCACCACACTATCCCGGACGCCGCTACCCACAAACAACGCATTTCAATACGGTGTGTCTTTCTCAGATTCAGAGCTACACCCGCTAGCGTATTTACCGGAGACGTAATAACGCTATTTTTTATGTACTGCGCATGTGTGCAGCAGCTGTTATGGCACTTAACTCTGAATGTATGTACCATCCTAGTATCAAGAGCATAACTACAGATGAAGGTGCGTGCCAGCCATACGACACTTACACTACTGATTACTGTAACCTCCTCCTCATAGGTCTACCGCTGACCCATCTTGCCCCCATTCAACTCAGTTCTGCTTCCAGGATTATCTTCCTCTCACGCCGCTCTACCTCGGCCTCTCCTTTATGTCAAACCCTCCACTGGCTTCCTGTCCGCTTCAGATCTCTTGTTAAACTCCTTACCCTCACCTTTAAGGCCATCTCCTCATCCACTGCTCTTTTCCTCTCTTCCCTCATTAACATGCACACCCCTTCCCGCCCTCTACGTTCTGCTAACCAGCGCTGTCTAACCTCTTTACTGATCACCACATCTCACGCCCGTATTCAGAACTTCTCCCATCCTGCACCTCTGCACTGGAATTACCTTCCTTCTTCAGTCAGACTCTTCCCCCCATATTGCAGGTCTTCAAGCATTCACTCAAAACGTACCTGTTCAGGTTAGCCTACCCCTAATCCACTTAACATCTTCACTGCATCCTTCATCTATCCCTTCTCTTCCTTCCCACTCTCCTCCGCTCACAACAGCAGTCCACTTCCTTCCCTCTCCTTATGTAAGTTCTTCCCTCCCACATAGTGTGTTAGCTCACGTGAGCAAGGCCCTCCATCCTAGTGTTGTTCCTTCCTCCACCACTCCCCCCTCACTTAGTACCCTCTTCTCCCCCTGCTACCCTTTTACCCAGTTCCCACCTGGTGGCTCCCTCTTAGCCTCTCAGTAACTATGGTTTGGTAGTCACCTCCGCCAGGACGATACGTACATGAGCGGTTACGCTTTGAAAAGTTAAGGTAGAGTTTGGTAGACGTAAATCAGCAAAAGTTCGTAAGTCCGATGGGAATGCCAGGGGCAGTGCATTGTACTTATAATAGCGTAAATACGCTACGCTAACAAACGTAACGTAGGTCTGGAACTGGCCCTGTATTCCTAATTTCCAGAATATTTATTGTTGAAGTAATGTGTTTCGAAACATCACTCACTAGTATAATATTCACATTAGGTCATATTGACCCGAACAGTACAATAGTACTAACTACATAGCTTGAAAAAAAAAAAATGTTTTTTTTTTTGATCATAACAACTATTTGCCCAAAAAAATAAAAGTCATAAAATATGGAAATCATAATTACATAAATAACGAACTGACCCCGAAACAAATTTTGTTTCGTGTCAAATAGACCCAAACAGAACAACGGGCCGGATCCAGAACTACGTCCGACTTCCATAGACGGACGTAGTTCAATAAACAGTAACTACTGTGCATGCGTAGTAGCTATTGTACGCAATCTGAGTATCGTTTCGATACGTAGATTGCGTATATGTGGTCTTTTAGACCGCATATACGCAATCTACGTATCGAAACGATGCGCAGATTACGCAGTCTTTTAGACCGCATATACACAATCTACGTATCGAAACGATACGCGGATTACGTACAATAGCTACTACACATGCACAGTAGCTACTGTTTATTGAACTACGTCCGTCTATGGAAGACGGACGTAGTTCTGGATCCGGCCCAACATGGTTAAGTCTGGATCTAGACCATTAATTGGAGTACTGAGACTTGTGGTACAGTTAGGGAAACAGGTTTCTGAGTACACTTAAAGACCATTACATGTCTCAAATAGTATAAGAACCAACTAGGAACTGGAGTATACTAGAGCTAGTAATAAGAAAATAATAATGAGGTTATATCAAATATTCAAGTAAGGGAGCACTTAGAAAACAGTGATCATAATATAATCACATTTGAAATTAGTTTTTATCAGCAAGAGTATAAGATATCAATTAGGACTTTACATTTTTGAAAGGCAAATTTTAATATGCTAAAGGAGTCTATAAAAGGCATAGACTGGGATGCAGTTTATAAAGGAAAAATGTGTGTAGTTAGAGCTGACTCTAACCAACACAAACATACAAAAGTAAAATTAAATACAAATGTATTGTATAGTCCGATATATAGATAAAATCTAGAAATAACATTTTTATATTTATAGTTGTATTAACTCAAAGCAAAACAGTGTGACATAGGTTTGCTACACTGCTGCACTGTGTCAGTGCTAACTTATAGTAACCACCCTGGGATATGGGATTGTAAAGCCTGGGTAGATCACAAAGGCGGAACTACTGGCGGTGCAAGCAGTGCATGGCACCGGGGCCCATGGAGATAATGGGGTCCACAGTAGCCACCGCATCAGTCACTACCGCAGTGCCACGGCCGGATTTCCCACAGGGGGCCGTGGCCCATGACACTGTGGTAGCGGTGGCGGCTGTGGGCCCCATTATCTCCATGGGCCCTGGCTCTGTGTGTGTGTGTGTGGATGTTGACACAGGAAGATTCTGCATAAGCTGCGGCAGCTCATATAGGAACTTCCTGTATGCGTGTAATGTAGGAGGAAGAGCGCCGCAGAGGAGGAAGGACAGAGGGATGCAAAGGTAAGGAAAGAGGGGAGAGGTTGGAGAAACATGGTGGGGAATACTGAGGGCGGCTGGAGAAATATGATGGGGAATACTGAGGGGGGCTGGAGGCACATGATGGGGAATACTAAGGGGGGCTAGAGGCACATGATGGGGAATACTGAGGGTGGGCTGGAGGCACATGATGGGGAATACTGAGGGTTGCTGGAGAGACATGATGTCAGTCTAACCTCAAACCAGGTATTCACCAGAGCCCTTGATGGTGGGGATGGATTTGGCTGCAGGCAAGGGGCAGGTTTCGGCCCTCTGACCAAGCGCACAGATACAGAGATAGTGAGGCAAAATCCATGGAGAGCAGGAGTAGTAGTTGCAGGGAGTGCAGACACTGTAGCTGAGGCTGAATATGATGACAGGTGAAGCTGTGCTGGAACCAGGAGACACAGCAGTGCTGAGACCAGAGATGATGAACACTGGAGCTGGACACAGAGAGAGAGAGGCAGGAACCAGCGAGAGGAAACTGGAGGCACAATGAGATACTGGAACTGAGGAGTGAATCACACCAGGAACCAGGGAGCCAGAACACACTAGGGAGCTCGAAGACACAAATCAGTAGAGTAAGACAATCTGTTGTTCTGACAGGGAAGTGTTGTCAGAAAGGCCTTTAAATAGTGCAGGTGAGTGAGGAGTTCAGCTAGACATTCAGTAGCACCTGTAAATGCCTGCAGCAGAAGTGCACTCCTAGGGCCAGATTTACTAAGCTGCAGGTTTGGAAAAGTGGAGATGTTGCCCATAGCAACCTATCAGATTCTAGCTGACATTCTCTAGTATGTAATAATAAAATGAGAGCTAGAATATGATTGGTTGCTATAGGCAACATCTCCACTTTTCCTAACCCGCAGTTTAGTAAATCTGGCCCCAGGAGTGTTAGAACTGAAACGAGTCACGTGATTAGAAAAAGGTAAACAAAGCAATATAATGTGCAGAGAGTATAGGGGATTCTGCAGAATCATGACAGTACCCCCCCTCTAATGGGTGGACTCCGGGCACCCTTATGAGGTTTGGAGGGGAACTTTCGATGGAAGGCTCTGACAAGCCAAGGAGCATGGAGCTCTGAGGACTTGACCCAGGAGCGTTCTTTGGGACCATGCCCCTTCTTATAGACGAGATATTGTAGCGAACCCCTGGAAAGGTGAGAATCCATAATGTGACTGATCTCATACTCCATCTGATCATGCATGGATACAGGAGCTGGTGGCTTATGGACTTTGGTGAAGCGGTTGATTACCTGAGGCTTTAGGAAAAATACGTGGAACACGTTAGAGACCCGAAGAGCTTGGGGTAGTTCTTGGCAGCTGCCGGATTAACCAATTCCAAGATCTTAAATGGACTGATGAAGTGAGGAGCTAATTTCATGGTAGGTACCTTGAGACTAAGATGGCAAGTCGATAGCCAGACCTTGTCCCCAGGAGAATACAAAGGTGTAGGTCTTCTCTTCTTATCAGCTGCCTTTTGCATTTGAAGAGAAACTTTGTCTAGTATCTGCTTTACCTGAATCCAAATTTCTGTGAAAGACTTGAGGGTAGATTCAACTGCTGGGATATTCCGAGGAGGAGCATCCCTCAGAATGGGAATCTTGGGGTGATGGCCATACAAAACAAAAATGGAGAATGGGAAGAAGAGACATGGACCGCATTATTATGGGCGAATTTGGACCAGGGCAGTAAATCGACCCAGTCATCCTGCTTGACCAATACGCAGGTTCTTAGAAATTTTTCAAGCTCCTGATTGGTGTGTTCAGTGAGCCCATTAGACTGAGGATGGTACCTCAATCAGAGACGATTTCTGTGTGACATCCGTGGAGACGGAAGATCTCTTTCATGAAGAGCCGAGACTGTTGAGATGAGGTAGGCAGACCCTTTAACAGAATGAAATGAGCTGAACAGGGAAAGCGGTAATACCCAGATGGTATTATATCCTCTGGACACCAGAAGGTCTGTAATGAAATCCATGGCTATCTGGGTCCATGGTAGTTCGGGCTTAGGGAATGGCATGAGGGGACCTGCAGGCTTGAGATGAGAAGTCTTCGACTTGGCATATATTGTGCTAGATGACACAAACTCTTCCACGTCTTTCCATAAGGTTGGCCACCAGCAGGAACGTAACAAGAATTCTAGAGTTTTCTTGACCCCGGTATGGCCTGTGAACCGAGTGCAATGTGCCCATTGAAACAATTTGTGTCGCAGAGGACGAGCAATGAAGGTCTTTCCCGGAGGAGGGTCCATACTAGAAAAGGCTAGAATGATGGCTTTAGGGTCCAGGATAGGCCTTTCTTCAGGATGATCCTCAGAGTCTGGAGGGGCAAAGACACGAGAGAGAGTGTCTACCCTTTTGTTTTGAGTGCCAGAAAATTAAGTAAAGACCAGCTGGAACCTGGCAAAAAAGAGTGACCAACGCACTTGGCGGTCATTCAGGCACTGATCAGACTTCAAAAGGTCAGAAGGTAACTGGGTGAATTGCACCCTCCAGGAGATACCTCCACTCCTCTAAAGCCCATTTGACAGCAAGCAGCTCTTTGTCCCCGATGCTGTAGTTCCTCTCGGCGGAGGAGAACTTATGTGAGAAGAAGCCGCAGGGTAGAAGCTTGCCGGAGGAGTTGTGCTGCGAGAGGACAGCACCTACGCCAAAGGAGGAGGCATCCACTTCCAGGAAGAATGGTCTGGTGGCATCTGCATGATTTAGGATGGGTGCCGATGTGAATGCCCTTTTCAGGGTATTAAAGGCCTGCACAGCCTTGGGAGGCCAGATAGAGTTCTTGAATGTTGCTTTGGTGAGGGCAATGATAGGAGCAACAACCGTGGAATAGTTCTTCACGAACTGACGGTAGAAATTCGCAAAACTTAAAAACCGTTGAGTGGGTTAAGCCTTCCGGTTCCAGAATGACCTTAAGTTTCTCTGGATCCATTTGCAGATCTGTACTGGCAATAATGTAACCCAGGAATGGCATCTGAGGCTGTTCAAAACTGCATTTTTACAGTTTGGCATAGAGACCATTCTGTCTGAGACGGGTGAGAATTTCAGAGACATGGATCTGGTGAGAGTTCAAGTCAGGGGAGAAGATGAGGATGTCATCTAAATAAACTACCATGTAAAGGATGTCCCAAAAGATCTCATTCATGTAGCTTTGAAACACTGCAGGAGCATTATATAATCCGAAAGACTTGATGAGGTACTTGTAGTGGCCATCCCTGGTGTTAAATGTGGTCTTCCACTCGTCGCCCTCTGAGATCCTGATGAGATTGTAAGCCCCACACAGGTCCAGCTTAGTGTACACGGGAGTCCCTTTGACACGATCTAAGAGTTCAGAGATCAGGGGTAAGGGATAGAGGTTTTTAATGGTGATCTCGTTAAGACCCCTATAGTCAATAGAGGGACGCAGCTCTCCAGACTTTATCTTAACAAAAAAGAACCCTGCACCGGCAGGAGACGAGGACTTCCGAATGAAGCCGCGTGCCAGGTTTTCTTTTATGTAATCTTATATAGCCTTTGTCTCTGGTACTGACAAGCGGTAGGTACGACTCTGTGGGTGTGTTTTGCCAGAAATTGGTTCAAAAGTACAATCCCATGGATGATGAGGAGGAAGTGTCTTAGCATCCTTTTTGGAAAAGATGTCAACAAACTGAGCATATTGTGGAGGTAGACCCAGAAGCTGATTTTCTGAGACTGGAGATTCAGGAGTGAAAGTTGCTATGGATAACCGGGCTGGAGGTGTGACTCGAAGTAGTCAGGACTTGTGACACTCAGATCCCCAGGATAACACTTGCGATGTGTGCCAATCCAATGTGGGTGAGTGTAGCCTTAACCAGGGCAAACCCAGGGCTACTGGTTGAATGGCAGATGGCAGGAAGATAAATAAAATTTCCTCAGTGTGTAAGGCTCCCACTTGAAGGCGGAGAGGGACAGTGCACCGCTGCAATGGGTTGGAGCCTAGCCGGCTTCCATCAATAGCAGATAGAAATATAGGCCTGTCTAAAGGTTTAGTAGAAAGGCCTAACTCAGTCACAATTTCTGCAGAGATGAAGTTGCCTGCAGCACCAGAATCCACAAAGGCAGTGAGGACATGAGAATGTTCAGCATGAAGGAGGGTTACAGGCATGCACAGAAGCTGATCCATACATCCTGAAGCGATAGGGAGCTGTATAAAAGAATGTAGTTGAAGCTCCCTGGGAACAACTAGGTGTGTGTGTTTTCCAGACGCTTGGGACATGCGTCACGGAAATGCCCAAGATCGGCACAGTACAAACATAAACAATTTTTTCTTTGTTTCTCTAACTCCTGAGAAAAAAATCAGAGAGTGAGCCAATTTTATCGATTCCTCCATTGGAGCAACAGTAGTAGGTGAAACAGGTGTCTGGGAAAAAGGGATCTGGAACAGGGGGGCCAGACGTGGGAAGACTATACGAGCACGAACCTTTTCACGGGCACGCTCCTGGTACCGTATGTCTATGCAATTGCAGATAGAGATCAAGTTATCCAGGGTCTCGGGGAGTTCCCGGGCAGCTAACTCATCCTTTAAGCGGTCAGCCAGACCTTACCAGAAGACAGCGATGAGGTCAGCCAGACCTTGCCAGAAGACAGCGATGAGGGCCTCTTGATTCCAATTCACTTCAGAAGCCAGTATGCGGAATGTTATAGCATACTGACCAACAGTATCGGAAACCTGCCGCAGCTGAAGTAAGCTGGAGGTAGCAGATCAGACTCTTCCAGGCTTGTCAAAGGTTTTACAGAATGCATCCAGAAAGGCTGAGTAGTCGTTGACTAGTGGTTCTTTACGTTCCCATATAGGAGAGACAGGAAACGCAGTCTAGTCGGAAGACGCAGTCTAGGAGCTGAAGGTGCGACCACAGGACCTACAGGAGGTTCCAGCTGGATGACCGGTGGTGTAGTAACAGCGGCTGCAATGTAGTCTAGATGGCCTGACAATTGCTGCAGGAATTGCTCAATCAGACCTTGCTCCTCACCTTGCTTCTCCACAACATCACTAATTTGCTTCAGTTGGAAGTAAGAACTTCGCGCCGGTCCGGAAACGGACCACGCCGGACCAGAGGCGCAGAGTCTAACCCCAAACCAGGTATTCATTAGAGCCCTTGATGGTGGGTCTGGATTTGGCTGCAGGCAAGGGGCAGGTTGCAGCCCTCTGACCAAGTGCACAGACACAGAGATGGTGAGGCGAGATCCACGGAGAGCAGGAGTAGTAGTTGCAGGGAGTGCAGACACTGCAGCTAGGGCTGAATATGGTGAAAGGTGGAGCTGTGCTGGAACAAGGAGACACAGCGGTGGTGAGACCAGAGATGATGAACACTGGAGCTGGACACAGAGAGAGAGGCAGGAAGCAGCAAGAGGAGACTGGAGGCACGATGAGATACTGGGACTGAGGAATGAATCGCAATCAGGAACCATGGAGCCAGAACACACGATTGAGCTCGAGTACACAAATCAGCAGAGTAAGACAATCTGTTGTTCTGACAGGGAAGTGATGGCCTTTAAATAGTGCAGGTGAGTGAGGAGTTTAGCTAGATAATCAATAGCAACTGGGAATGTATGCAGCATTCCAGGGGGTATATTTACTAAAGGCGCTTTTTAAAAAAAAATTGTGGGATTCACTAAGGGGCGCTTTTCTTAGGCGATTTTTAATCACCCACGAGAAGCGTCGCTTTAGCAAGGGGTAAATTGCTGTGCTTTGCTATAGAAAAGCACCATGATTTGCCCTTTAAAAAATCGCTGTCGCTTTGTTTAAAAAAAAACAAAAAACCTGCAGCAAAGTTAAAAGGCTTAGCCATGCTTTGCTGAGAGAACTACAAGGCTCAGCATTGCAGTAATATCAGGGTCAGCATGGTAAGCCTTCTAAACATGCTGCGCTGTGTGTAAAAATCAATAAAAATGCATAATGTGTCCCACAATAATATAATTAAAATACAGGTGGCCACTCTGAAATGTTAAAAACATCTTATGTGTCACATAGTCTTTAATAAAGAATAAAGAAATATTTAATACTCACCGTTAAGATGTCCTCCGTCTTGGGAAGACTTGCTTGTATTTTCTTCTTTCCTTTCTTACTTTCTTCTCTTACAGAATGAAGATTCTTTTCTCTTTGACGGAAGTTCTGGGTCCGGACCTTGGAGCTGCAAACGTACCGAACCTCAGTCATCTTCTGCATCGTTACTAATGACTATACGGTAACTAGAGCGGCCACTAGAGGTCCACAATGCAAATGACGTCAGGATTTCTGTAAAAGTGAGCCCTCTAGTTACTGTATATTCATTACTAGCGGCGCAGAAGAAGAGGAATATTCGTGACGTCTACAACTGGTCCGGACCCAGATCATCCATCTAAGTGACAAGAATCTTCATTCTGCAAGAGAAGAAAGTAAGTAAGGAAAGAAGAAAATACAAGCAAGTCTTCCCAAGTTTTCTTTATTAAAAACTATGTGACACATAAGAGAGTTTAAACATTACAGAGTATCCACCTGTATTTTTATTGGGGGACATATTATGCATTTTTATTGAGTTTTACTGTATGGCATGTATTGTAATGTATGTGCATTGTGCTTATTTGTGACAGTATGTTTTTTTTGAATATACAACACACAGTGCAGCATGTTTATAAGGTTTACCATGCTGACGCTGATATTACTGCAAGGCTCAGCAATGCTGAGCCTTGTAGTTCTATCAGCGCAGCCTGGCTAAGCCTTTCAAGCACGCTGCGCTTGGCTTTTGCACACAGAAAAACACATGTCAAATAAATTGACATGTGTTTTTTAGGTTATGTGTGAGGCACTTTCATTGAAAGTGCTCCACACAGCAGGCAAATTTATTTTCAGCGATTTGTCATCGCACAAAAGGCGATTTAGACAAATCGCCTTTAGCGAATACGACGATTTGTATATGTTCTATGGCAAACATCTGGATGATTTGCCTTGGACAAAGGCTCAAGTCCCGGGACTTTGCCGTTAGTGAATACAGCAAATGAAAAATCGCCTGCAAAGTCCCGGGAGTTTGGACGATTTGGAACAAATTGAGCTTTGTAAATATACCCCCAGGAGTGCTATAACTGAAAGGAGTCATGTGATTAGAAAAAGGTAAACAAAGCAATATAACGTGCAGAAAGCATAGTGGGTACTACAGAATCATAACACATAATGGGAATACTAGGGGGCCGCAGAGACATTGGACCGGATCCAGACCCCCGCGTGCTTTCCGTACGTGGGGAGGTCTAGCAGTACGAACAAGAGAGGGGAGTGAACGCCCCCTGTCACTCCCCTCTCTTGTGCGGGTTTTATAGGAGTCATACTCTGCCATACACCTGCTTTAAGTAAAATATGTGAGTCAGCGATCCGTACCACTGCTCATAAATGTTCAAACCCACCGCCACTGTACAATTTAAATGCTCCCCCCACCCACCTTGGTGCATGGAGAGGAAGCACAGCCCATTTGTACTTAAATGGCATTGTACGGAACTAAGTTCCATGTGATGCTAGATACATTAGTGTTACGTTCGTAACACTAGCATAACATATGGAGTGCGCATGTGCCCTCCAGTCAAAACACCCCACCTATGCACTTTGCATGAGTAAGTGGGGTGCCAGACGCAAGCATGATTCCAGCCCATTGATTGCATTGTTTTCTGCAAAATCTGCTGTCTGTTAGTTTTGTTTTTATTTGGTCTATTTTAACTGTTTTTCAGGTACACACCTGTGGGTCGCTCCTTCTTTTCTGCTCCAGAAGGGTATGACCACCCTCTTGGAGGGGGAAGGGAAGTCTGGTTTGGATTTCACCAATCTGTCCGACCTGCCATGTGGAAAATGATGCTTAATATAGACGGTATGATGTAGCTACTTTATGTCTGTATTGTGACGATAATTTGTGGACTCCGTTGCCAAAGAGACTTAGGAATGTTTCCTGACAAGCAGAGCATGTTTTGTTTTCCCTCTGTGCAACAAACTAAAAACTATTGCTTCACCTCTACAGTCTATTTAAGGGAAGAACCATTCATAAAGGTTAAAGGCAATTAGAACTTCTTGGTGCGCCATTATGTATTGCAGAAATGCCTCTTGTATTTATTAGAAAGGAAAGCAATTTCACAATTCTGAGACTGTTGCCTGGACACATCATACAAGATGATTGTAAGAAGGCGAGGAGAATATTAACAATAGAAAATTGATGTATTCCACAATACAGCCAGAGTGGGTGATATATGTATGTATATGTATGTATGTATGTGTATATATGTATATATATATATATATATATATATATATATATATATATATATATATATATATATATATAGTGTGTGTGTATATAAT
>WWET01004925.1:78704-91864 GCA_011038615.1 Limnodynastes dumerilii
CTGTGTACAGTCCTTGGGGTAAAAAGTTCCTTTGAAAGTTCTCTGTATTGACCCATGATGTATTTGTTTATATTGATCATATCTCCTCTTAGACGCCTCTTTTCTAAAGTAAACTTGTCTAAACTGGCTAGCCTTTCCTCATAGCTCAATGACTCCATACCCTTTAACAATTTTGTTGCCCTTCTCTGAACCCTTTCTAGTTCCAATATGTCTTTTTTATGGATTGGTGCCCAGAACTGAACTGCATATTCTAGATGAGGCTTCGCCAATGATTTATATAGTGGCAAAATTGCACAGTCTTCCCTTGCATCTATGCCACTTTTTATGCATGTTAATACTTTATTGGCCCTTGCAGCTGCTGCTTGGCATTGGGCACTATTGCTAAGTCTATTGTCCACAAGCACTCCCAAATCCTTCTCCATTAAAGATTCTCCTAAATTTACCCCATTTAATTTATAGATTGCATGCTTGTTTTTGATCCCTAAATGCATAATCTTACATTTATCTATGTTAAATCTCATCTTCCATTTGGCCGCCCAATCCTCCAGTTTACTCAAGTCCCTCTGCAAGGACGCTACATCTTGCTCAGATTCTATTACCTTACATAGTTTGGTGTCATCTGCAAAAATGGAAATAAATCTCATCTTCCATTTGGCCGCCCAATCCTCCAGTTTACTCAAGTCCCTCTGCAAGGACGCTACATCTTGCTCAGATTCTATTACCTTACATAGTTTGGTGTCATCTGCAAAAATGGAAAACTTGCCCTCTAAACCATCACCAAGGTCATTAATAAATATATTAAAAAGGAGTGGTCCCAGCACAGAACCTTGAGGTACACCGCTTAAAACTTTTGACCAATTAGAATAAGTTCCATTTATCACAACTCTCTGTTCCTTATTCTCCAACCTCAAAGGCTCATTTCAATGCTTCCCCCCACTCTCTTTCACATAAATTTTCAGGTACATATATCAACCCCGCCCCTCCGTACGTATGTCCCCAAGTGCAATTCACATGTCCGTGCCTAAAGCACTTGCGTATATCCTTTGTTACTATTGTAAATAAAATTACTACACATGCGCAGATAAAATGTAACTAGATATACGCACGCAACGCCACGTGAAAACGGATCTGTGAATATGTCCCCAAGTCTTTAGATATGGCAAGATTTTAGTCCAAGAGCTAGTGAGACGAGTGCTCTGTGAATATTGTGCAGTCTGAGGTGTTAATGCACAATGGGGTAGATCCAGAATTACGTTTGCCGTACGTTTATTCGCGTAGCGTATTTTTGTGCGCGTAAATTCATTACACTCCCCTCGGCACACCCCTTGAACGTACGTATTTTGTCAAGATACGCTTTCCAAACCCTACCTTAACTTTTTCCAACGTAACCGCATTCATAAGCACACGTACGTATGGGATAGACGAATTTACGCAGCTAAGCACGCCCATACGGTACACTTTAAATACAACCCCCCGCCTACTTCACGTATTTCAGACGTATTTTGGACGCACGTAAAATTGGCACGCCCACACGCAAGTATTTACGTGACACATACGTGAATGGCCCATACGTTCACAACTATGCTACGTTAATGTGCGTATTTTCTATGGTGCACATGCGCAGGATGTACAAAACAGCGATTTTACGTCTCCGCCACGCGTAAATTCGCTCCGATGCTTTGTTCTGGATCAGGCCCAATGCGCTTAGTTAAAAGCTTATAACACCAGTTTGTAAAGGTGCTGCTATGATCAATACGGCTTGTCCTCTAGTAAAGAAAGGAGAAAGTTACCTCAGTGGAAGATCTTTGCTGAGTCTGTGTGAGCGGTAAAGATGTTCCCGCTGGCTGGTCTGGCTCTGTATTTGCTGCCGCTGTAGGGAGTTTCGTATCTTTCTATCAGTAGCTGTGTTATAACATGTGACTCCTTCCCATAGTGGTGGTGTCTGCTGCTACTGCAGATTCCAAGGCGTAAGAGAGCTCTCTAAATCAATGCGTTTCACCTCTCTGTGTGGGGGTTTTTTCAGGATAATGTCCTGGCACCATCAAAAGCAATAAGGAATAACGGAGCTTTCCTTGGTATCCCATGATTTTTATACATACACACAGGGCCTGATCCAGACCTACGCTGGTGTGCATTTTTACGCCGATTGTAAGCATAAAAACGGCTTTTTGTACTAACTGCGCATATGCGGGACACATTTTACGCTGAGATTTTCTGAGCGTATGAGCTGTGGGAGTATTAGCTTCGTATTAACGCTGCAGGGGGCCAGCCTGCCTTACAAAATCCATAACTACACGCCGAGGCTGGAGTGTGGCATTTAAATCGTACAGTATGGGCATGCTAAGCATCGTAAGTACACCATAACCATACGGATGCACGCGGTTACGAACAGAAAAATTAGGGTAGGGTTTGCCAAGCATATGAAAGCAAAACTTAGTACGACCAAGGGGAGTTCCTATTGCCGTGCATCAAAGGTACGCCTGCGTTAATGCGCTACGCACACCAGCATAGGTCTGGATCAGGCCCACCATACGCCGGTCTGGGTACTCTGCACGTGTTGTCTTTACAATTTAAGTACCACCCAGGCTCTCTCCCTAAGGAGGAGGAACCTAGCTATAATCCTATCACTATTCAGTCCTCTTAGCTTATGGATACCAAGGAAAGCTCCGTTATTCCTTACCGCTTTTGATGGTGCTAGGATGCTATCCTGAAGAAACCGCCACACAGAGGGGTGAAACGCGTTGATTTGGAGAGCTCTCTGAAGCCTTGGAACCTGCAATAGCGTGTACCCACATCGGATGGCGTCCGGGGTTGCATAGCAGTGGACACTGCCAATATGGGAAGGAGCCACGTGTTATAACACAGCTACTGATAGGAAGATATGAACCTCCTTACAGCGGCAGCAGATATAGAGCCAGACCAGCCAGCGGGAACAGCTTTAACACTGACACAGGCGCAGCCAATCGAAGATCTGCCACAGAGGTAACTTTCTCCTTTCTTTACAAGCCATATTGATCATAGCAGCACCTTTCTAAACTGGTGTTATAAGCTTTTCACAAAGTGCATTGTGCATTAGCACCTCAGACTGCACAATGGACACAGAACACTCGTCTCACTAGCTCTTGGACTAAGATCTTGCCATAGCTAAGGACTTACAATGGTCTGAGAGCCGCAGGACAGAACTTGCTACCGAGTATCTGATCTATAGGAAAACACAGAAGTTGAGCCCCACAGAAGGGGTTCAAGTGGCTGTTCAAAATACAGTGCACTGTCTGTACACATATAATTTATAAGCTCAATAAAACACAGAGAGGTATATGATGCCAAACAAATTTTGCAATACTTATTGCCAGCTGTAATAGCTGAATTTAGAAGGTAACACACAGCTATAATAGCTGATTAGGTAGCAGCGATTTTGAGATGCCCCAAACAAGCAAAAAATATAAGGTAAATACACTTTAGCAATATATATTGTATAACAAGGAGAGATACTCAGCCATATAAGTCAGCAGGTAAAGGGAGAACCAGAGTCCATTCAAAAATAGTCCAAGTGTGATGAGGAGTGGGTACAAACTAATCTAATCCAGAGAAAAAGCTGTCCCTGGTAAACACTACTAACCTCACGGTCAGGCTTCACGTATTCCACGCAAGTACACTCTCCCTCCCTATTCTCAGCAGGTATATGGGTCTTGGGAATGTGGACATCTGTTCTCCCAGAGTATCTGTCAGAGGCTTGTGGGGATGAAAGGCAGCGGGGCACCAGTGCACGTGGTGCGTCCGCCTGAGTCAGCGTCTCCTATGCGCATTTCGCAAACGAGCTTCCACTGGGAGGGCTGTTGGTCACGGGTTCTGATCCTGAATTTACATGCCTGATTAACCAATCAAGTCGGCACTTGTATTAACCCTGTGATGGGAGAGGCAAAACCAATTATTGAGACAGTTGAAAACAAAGTCACGGTGGAGTTAGAGAAAAACAGAGGGCTATAAATAAGCAAGGCTAAAGTATCCTGCTCCTCATGTATGGTGCCCGAGTATCTGATCTACCCAGGGGCTTTACAATCCCATATTCCAGGGTGAGTACTAGTAAGTTAGTACTGACAGTGCAGCAGTGTAGCAAACCTATGCCACACTTATATTTATCTATATATATTTATCTATATATTGTATCTATATATTGTACTATACAATTCAATTTACTTTGTAGATTTGTGTTGGTTATAGTCAGCGCTGAGTACACATATTTTTCCTTTGATCTTTGATCTTTCCTTGGGAGCTACAGTACTTTCAGCTGCTCCCTATACCACTATCCCTTTCCCTCCCCACCCCGGCAGCATGGTCAGACACACACACACACAGACACTGGGATGCAATTTATGAAAGAAAAAATACAGAAGAAAAGTGGACTGTCTTCAAAATGTTGTTAGAAACATATAGTTCATTAGAATGGAAAACAAATGTAAAAGAAACAACTCTAAACCAATGTGGCTAAATAAAAAGGTAAGGGTGAAATGAAAATGAAGAAGCATGCATTTAAATAGTTTAAATCTGAAGGAACAGAGGAGTCTCTCTGTAGCTATAAGAAATGTAATAAAGGATGCAAAAAGGAAATCAGATTGGCAAAAATATAAAATGAAAAATAAGTTGCAAAAGAAAGTAAGACAAACTCTAAAAAGTTTTTTAATTATATAAAAGGCAAAAGAATCAGAAAAGACAATACAATACAGGACCCCTAAAAATTGAGATGGGTGGATTGATAAATGAGGATAAGGAAAAAGCAGAGGTATTAAACACTTTCTTTTATTCAGTGTTTACTAGAGAGGAAGAAATGGTAGGAATAATACATAAAAATGAAAATAATAACTAAAAGCTTTAGCTGCGCTCATCAATATAATCAATCCTATCACATATAAAGTTCAAGTCTATTCCTCCAGTAAAAATACAGTCCAGTGTCCCATAGCAAGTAATAGGTGTTAGAAGAAAAGTTTCAAAAGGCAATGTGATGGGTGGGAGATTGTGGGTAACAGTATTTTATACACTCACCACCTTCTAGCCGCATCCCTTTTTCATTGTATCTTGATCTTTAGTAACGTTAGGCTGTCACTCTGTCAATGTAGGCGATTTTCCCCCTCCTTTTCTCTGTGGTTTGTGCTCATTTTGTCTCCGTTATCTCTGGAGCTGCAGATGTTGATCTTCTCCTCACTGTCTCCTTCTGGCGGGATCCTTCGCCTCAGGCCCGGGTCATCAGAAAGGTGGCGGGGGTTCAGTGTTGATCGTGCGGTTAATGACAGAAGGAGAGATGCGCCAAATGGTGCAAATAACTTCTTAAAATATTTTATTGTTTAAAAAGAGTAATATAAACTACTCACATTCACTGAAGGCACTATTTCAAATGCCTGGTTATCGCTTATGAAACAATTAGTGCTTTTGCACTCAAATAGCACTCCACGGTTGGCTGTGATAATAAACAGGATGTGTAGAGTGTCACCAATACGTTTCATCTGATATACAGACTTCCTCAGGGCGTGATGATAATGAGCAAGGGGGGTTAATTTATAGGTGGTGGGCGGAGTTCAAGGTTAGTCCCAAAGTGTACCAAAAACAGATTTTGGAGACATCGTTGTCATGATGATACTCATAGGTTGCAATTAATCATACAAATAATTAAATTTGATGCTTGATTTTACATATATTTACATTACATTTTTTGATTAATAGGTGAATATCTACTTTAGTTCTTCAATTTAAGTAAAAAAAAGGCAGTTACATGGCTGCAGAAGTGAAATAAAGTTAGCCATTAGTATATGTGGCTATACATTGGAATAGAAAATAATGGCAGTTGTTATATATGACAATAAGATTACTACACAGTAATGTAGGGTATTGTCCCCTGATGCATATTTAAAATATGTACAATTGTACGGCTGCGTAATTATGCTCATAATTATTATATAGGGCAGCATCCCATCAAGTAAAAAAGGAGAAAAGGAAAGTGTTTTATAGTGATGACCGTTATTGTGTGGATTGCCCTATATATGTATCTTTTCCCAACAAGATTATATGGTAAGTTCTTGTATCTCCCTATTTTGAGGGCTAATTTATAGAGACGCAGCTAACTCAAAATCTATGTTAAGTCTTTTTGGGCTTAATGTTTTAAATTATATATCCATCTGCTTTCTGCTCTGTTGAGGATTTGGTTTATGTGTATGGTTTTGATTATGTACTTTTTAAAAATGATTTGAGACTGTGTTTCTCTTCTGCTTTGACAATGTGGCAGATGTGTTCTTGTATTGTTTTCATTTTTCTCTTAGTTCTTCCTACATACATCAGACCACAGGGGCACATGACTAGATAAATTATGTTTGTACTGTTACAGGTTGTTTTCCCTTTTATTTTGTGTTTTTTACTGCCTCTCTGCCCTTATCATGTTTGATGCAAGTGTACAGTGACTTGACGTCACAAGTAGCCAACAAATAGTCTTCCTGCCACTCGATTTTCTCTAGTAGTTGTAAAATATTTGTAATGTCCTTAACGTATGATTTCTGTTTTTGTATTGTAGTTTGGAGGAATTTATCAATATATTCTGAGTAAAGAGAGAAAATCAGGAAGACTATTTTTTGGCTACATGTGACGTCGTCACTGTACACTTGCATCAAACATGATAAGGGCAAAGAGGCAGTAAAAAAAACTGCTAGAGAAGATTTAACCAAGACCCAGATCAACTTCATCCTAGAGGGCATTACATTCATCCTAACACACAATTTCTTATCTTTTATCTACAGACAACAGGCAGAGCAATGGGGACTAAATTTGCGCCAAGTTTATTCATGAGCTCCTAGGAGAAAGATGTCATCTTCTCCAACGCGGAACTTGGCACAAATTTAGTCCTCTGGAAATGCTTTATTGATGATATCTTCTTTGTCTGGAGGGGAGACTCGGAGTCACTCAAGCGTTTCCTGACAGATCTGAACAAAAACTATCTAAATCTAAAATTCAGTTCTAGGTGACAAACAGGTCACCTTCCTAGATCTTAAAATCTTCACTGAGAACAAAATAATCCATACTAAAACTCACTTCAAGGATGTAGATTGTAACAGCTACATCCTTGCCACGAGCAATCACAATCCCCTGTGATGAGATAACATCCCCAAGGGTCAGTTTACCAGGCTTTACCAGGCCAAGAAATTGTTCAAAGGAGGAGGACTTCTTGACACAAAATAGCAGACTTAAAACAGCCTTCCAAGAGAAGAAATACAAAAAAGAAACAATTGCAAAAGCACTAGATACAGTAAAGAGAGTAAAAGGGAAACAGAACCAGCCCCTAAAATAATGTTTATTACGGAAAACTCTAACTCAGCTAACTAAATAACAGGTATTCTGAGAAAGCATTGGCACATACTCACAAAAGATGAAGATCTAAAAGATCTCCTACCAAACAAACCACAAGTCATTTTCCGAAGAGCCCCCAATCTGAAACACAAACTAGTGACAAGTGAATTAAAAAGAAAAAAAGGGGTAAAACAAGATAACTGGTTTAACAACAATAAGGAAGGTTTTTTTTTTATTGTGGCCAAGGCGAAGCTTGTAGAACCACAAAAAAAAAACCAGTACTCTTCCCACAACAAAATTTTATGGAATTTATGGCCCACACAAAATAAAATGGAAAAGAACCTGTAACAGTACAAACGTTATTTATCTAGTCACATGCCCCTGTGGTCTGAGGTATGTAGGAAGAACTATGAGAAAACTGAAAACAAGAATACAAGAACACATCTGCAACATTGTCAAAGGAGAAGAGTATATACAAGATACAAGAACCTACCATATAATCTTGTTTGGGCCAAGATACATATATAGGGCAATCCATACAATAACGGTCATCACTATAAAATACTTTCCCTTTCTCCTTTTTTAATTGATGGGATGCTGTCCTATACATTAATTATCAGCATAATTAGGCAGCCGTACAATTGTACATATTTTAAATATACATCAGGGGATAATACCCTACATTACTGTGTAGTAATCTAATTGTCATATATAACAACTGCCATCATTTTCTATTCCAATGTATAGCCATATATACACTTTATTTCACTTCTGCAGCCATGTAACTTTTTTTTTTACTTAAAATGAAGAACTAAAGTAGATATTTTATCTAATGAAAATATGTAAAATCAAGCATCAAATGTAATTATTTGTATGATTAATTGCAACCTATGAGCATCATCATGACAACGATGTCTCCAAACTCTGTTTTTGGTACACTTCAGGACTAATATTGAACTCCGCCCACCATCTATAAATTATCCTCCCTTGCTCATTATCATCACACCCTGAGGAAGTTTGTATATCAGATGAAATGTGTTGGTGACACTCTACACATCCTGTTTATTACATCCTATTATCACAGCTAACCACGGAGTGCTATTTGACTGCAAATGTACTAATTGTTTTATAAGCAATAACCAGGAATTTGAAATAGTGCCTTCAATGAATGTGAGTAGTTTATATTACTCTTTTTAAACAATAAGAAGTTATTTGCACCATTTGGCGCATCTCTCCTTCTGTCATTAACCGCACGATCAACACTGAACCCCCACCCCCTTTCTGACAGCCCGGACCCCAGGCGAAGGATCTCGCCAGAAGGAGACAACGAGTAAAAGATCAACATCTGCAGCTCCAGCGATAACGGAGACAAAACGAGCACAAACCACATAGAAAAGGAGGGCAAAAATATCACCTACATTGACAGAGTGACAGCCTAACATCACTAAAGATCAAGACATAACGAAAAAGGGACACGACTAGAAGGTGGTGAGTGTATAAAATACTGTTACCCACGATCTCCCACCCATCACATTGCCTTTTGAAACTTTGCTTCTTACACCCATTACTTGCTGTGGGACACTGGACTGTATTTTCACTGGAGGAACAGACTTGAACTTTATATGTGAAAGGATTGATCATATTGATGAGCGCAGCTAAAGCTTTTAGTTACTATTGGTACCTTTATTTCTCTCTGCATTTCTTTATGTACGAATTTGGGGTTACATATTTAGTCTTTGTATGCAGCTCTCTACCGACTCAATCCACATACTAAGCGCTGGAAAATTCTTTTATTTTCATAAAAAATGAAAATGCAACTGTGCCATTACTTAATACTTGTTTTGACAAAGGTAGAAGTCCAAAGGCGATTGAAGAAAATTAAGACATATAAAGCTCCATTTCCTGATGGCATACACCCAAGGGTTCTTATGGAGCTACATTCAGAAATTACTAGACTGTTATTATTAATTTTCCTAGATTCAATTTTATCAGGCCCTGTATCAAGGGATTGGTGTATAGCAGAAGTAGTGCCGTTGTTTAAAAAGGAAATAAGATCACAACTGGGTAATTATAGAGCTGTATGTCTGAGATCAATAGTTGAGAAACTGCTGGAAGGTATACTAAGGGATAATATACAGGATTTTCTTCATGTCAATGCAATAAGATTATTAGTGGAAATCAGCATGGATTTTTGAGGGATAGGTCATGTCAAACTAACCTAATTAGCTTCTATGAGAAAGTTAGTTTGAACTTAGGCCAGGTTACTACAGTAGATGTGGTCTACTTAGATTTTGTAAAAGCTTTTGATACAGTGCCACACAAGAAGTTGGTCCACAAAATAATGGAACTGGGACTAATAAACAATATTTGAAATTGGTTTAGAGAGCTAGATTTCCATTTTTGCAGATGACACTAAGCAATTAGGGATCAAAAACAAGCATGCAATCTAAAAATTAAATGGGGTAAAGTTAGGAGAATCTTTAATGGAGAAGGAGTTGGGAGTGCTCATGGACAATAGACTTAGCAATAATCCTCCATGTTAAGCAGCAGCTGCAAGGGCCAATAAAGTATTAGTATGCATAAAAAAGGGCATAGATGCAAGGGAAGACTGTGTAATTTTTCCACTATATAAATCATTGGTAAGGCCTCAATCTTGAGCACAGCCTTCAGTTCTGGGCACCACTTCATAACAAAGACAGTTTGGAGCTAGAAAAGGTTCAGAGAAGGGTGACAAAATTGATAAAGGTAATGGAGTCATTAAGCTATGAGGAAAGGCTAGCCCGTTTTGTCATGTTTACTTTAGAAAAGAGGAATCTAAGAGGAGATATGATTACTATATACTATACTAGACTATACTATACTATATAATATATAGTAAGGGTCAATACAGAGAACTTTCGTGGGAACTTTTTACCCCAAAAACTGTACACAGGACACAGATCACCCACTAAGGTTAGAGGAGAGTTAGTTTCACAATCAGCAAAGGAAAGGGTTCTTTACAGTAAGGGCAGTCAAGATATGTAATTCACTACCAGGTAAGGTTGTGATGGCAGGTTTACTTGATATGTTTAAGAAATAAATACATTTTTTGCAGAAAAGGGCATCCAGGGTCACCAGGACCGCTAATTTAAATAAAGGACAGTAGTGGAGCCAGGGAGAAATAGGACTGTCATCTTGGATTACTAGACAATATCAATAATAAACCAAACATATTACATGAAAAATGAATAAAGATATGTCATTCCTAGTTAAGGACCAGATTTAGAGATTCAAAATAGGAGAGGAAAGTTACTCCTGGGAAAAACCATGTTGATTTCAGGGAGTTATATTTCATCTGTTGCAAACAGTCTTAGAATTGAGACGTGACATTTCCAAGCCCAAGTCAAAATAACAGTGTAAAAGTAAAGCTGATCACTATCTGTGTGTCGGAAGCAATAGCAAAGATATATCTCTGCATGCAAAGAGAACATTTAACTTGACTCGCCCTGAATTCAACATGGTTTTTCCCAGGAGTAACTTTTCTCTTTTTTTTTCAATCTCTGAATCTAGTCCATAGAGACAATGTTTTGTGTACTTAAACATTATGGATATACCAATATGTCCAAACAATTAGGGCTGTGGAGTTAGAATAATGGATACTATGTTAACTTTATTATTCCCTATGGAACATATCTGAGAGAAGGAGAGTAAAAAAGTAAAGACTCATTGTATACTTACTGCAGCATCACTAATTACCCAATTAGATTATAGTGTACCCTATATGGATGCTATTAATAAACTGGGTCATTAAAAAAAAATTATTAAGAAATAAAATTGTATAAAAGATTGGAGTGAAAATTGCAGCAGGGGTGTGAATAGGATAAAGTAAACCTATCTAGAGGAAGGAATTAAATTCATTTTTTCCATTTAATCCTTTGGGGGTTAGTAAATCAATAAGGAAAATCAATGATATTTCCTTCTATAGTAGTGTTTTGATGGTATCCTCTTTTCTATTACCCTTCCTAAGTTTCCACATGCCATAGATTTGAAGGCTGTTACATGAATTCTGATGATATGCCAGAAAGTGAGGAGTAATGCTTGTGAGTGTTTTAAACTTTGCTTTATCTGTGGCAACATTCTGTATGTTCCCCAGATGTCCGGCAAGGTACGTTTTAAGTGATCATTTGGTTTGTCCAATTTATACCTTGTTACAAGGACAGGTGATACAATCAACAAAGTCAGTAGTTATACAATTTATAATGCCCTGAATTTTGTGCTCATGACCAAATTTCAGTGAATGCAGGGGTGGAATTACCATTGGTGCAACAGGTGAAACAGCACTGGGGCCCATGCTGATACAAGGGCCCACAGCCATCATTGCCGCACAACTGAAGCTCCCCACCAGGTTACTTGGAATGTCATCAGGGCCAAAGCATTTTTTTTGCATCTGGGCCCACAACTCGCTAGTTCCACCTTGAGTGAATGCCTTTGTAGGAATCATGTACTTACAAAACTTGCAATGAAGAGAATGTCAAGGGTTGCTTCTTGTCCATGATGTTAAATGACTATGCAACACTAATTCCTTTAAATTGTTAGATCTACGCCAACTTATTCTCACCCTGCTGTCACAAATGTCCTTAAAATCTGTATCTACTTGTAAAATTGGTAGATAACGATGTTGAATGCTCTTCCACTGATTACAAAATCTGCCTATTGTTACCTTCTTTATTTCATGACTGGGGGTGTAGTAGGTTGTGTCTGTCCATTTGTAAGACAGAATTGTTCACACGTTTGATCATATCCACGTTGGAGAAGACATGCACAGAGTTCCTTGGCATGTTTTTTAAAGTAATTAATAGATGAGCAATTCCTCCAAGTACAGAGGAATTTTCCTTTGGGTATGATTTGAACTGTGAAAGGTAAGTGGGAACTAGTATTATGCAAAGTGCTATTTGTGGCAGAAGTTTTGGAATATATCAGTAGCCAAATGTCCATATTTACTGTGTTTGATGATGATGTTCAAAAAGTTGACAGTCACGTTGGATCTCAGACATAAGTTTGATATTTAATTGATTGTGATCCAGAGTATGAGTAAAGATGTCATCGATGAATCTAACCCAGAGGATGATGTAGGGCATAAATAGTGTGAGTTGGTACATGACTGTCTCACCAGCTCAAAAAGAGATTTGCGTGGGAGCGCATGCCGTACCCATCGCTGTCTCCTGGGTTTGGATATAGAAGCGGCCTCCAAAGGTAAAGTAGTTCTTGTTTAAAATTAAACTCAGGAATTCAATTATGAAAGAATATAATTCAGAAGGTACCCTGGTACTAAGAAAGTATTCAATATCTCATTTTTTCAATTGATCAATTCAAGTGCAGCACGGTAAAGTTCCAAAATTCACAAGATGGCAGCCACAACGTCGGCTCAAATTGCCAGAGCCCAACTGAATCAATAAGTTAATAAGGGTTGGGGAGCCATCAATACACTGCTCTTTACCCTCCCTGAGGTGGTCAGCACAGGGTAAAAGCAATTTGCAGTACTCAGTTGATATGGCAGAGATTAGAATCCCCTCAGCTGCGGGAGCTCATGCGAGACATTTCCATCCTCGGAGCAACACCCACCAGAAGACTTCTCTCTCTCTCTCTCTGTCTCTCTCTCTCTCACTAATATATATATATATATATATATATATATATATATATATATAAGCCATCAATGCTCTTTACCCTCCCTGAGGTGGTCAGCACAGGGTAAAAGCAATTTGCAGTACTCAGTTGATATGGCAGAGATTAGAATCCCCTCAGCTGCGGGAGCTCATGCGAGACATTTCCATCCTCGGAGCAACACAACACCC
>WWET01004926.1:7789-18134 GCA_011038615.1 Limnodynastes dumerilii
AATTTAATATTCAAAACTAGATAATCTGATATATAAAGCTGTATGTCATTAAGTGAGATTATATGTAAAGGGAAAATACTGTCGTTGATCAATGCCATTAATTGGTTAAGGCACGACAATAGGCAGACTTGATAATGGTACTAATGCGACCGTTATAACAGCTCTTTATTCACCTTCAATCCAGACATAAGCAGCAGCAGCGATGGCAAACACCAAGAGAAAAAGAATGAAGATGAAGGTTTCCAGATTGTTGGCGGTGACGCGTTTCACCCCAAAGAGGATAGTGCGCAGGAGTTTTCCCTGTTAAAGAAAAAGTAAGAACTCTCAAAACAATGGACTACGCCCTACAACACTAAGGGGGGCTGGTCATGTGCAGAAAAGCCAGGAGCATGATAGCTACACAGTATTACACACTCATCTGCTAACATCAAGCTGAAATGCCCATGAGGCTGAAGACAACGACATGAGATGAAGCTCGCTCACCTGTGAAGTATTAAATCCTGTTCTTAAGACATAAGCCACGCATCCATTGTCTAGAGCTGAGAAGACAAAGCATAGACACATTATATCAGCCTTATTGCTGTATTGAAAATATAACTTATTAATAATAAATAATGGTGACTCTAATGGTAGCACAGAACTGAGGTTCTGAGTCTGTTCCCTGGACAAGGTATTATCTGTGTGGAATGTGTATGTTCTCCCTGTGTCTGTGCATAAGGTGTGTAAGTAGCCTGTCAATGTGTACTGCGGTTGCAGTTTCTACATGGGGGGCTGGCCCATTCACCATGCATGCAAGATATGGGGGGTAAGCATAGGTATTTAACTTGGCTAAGTCCTTACATACAGTGCAGTATCCCACACAGAAGGGTTTCTGTGTGGAATACTTAAGGTAGAGGGCAGTCCTCGTACTCACCCTTGATTTCCTCCGTGCGGAATATGAAACAAAGTTCAATAGGGCTGTTCTTTCCGGGGACCCACACCTCAAATAGAGGGAGGATTACCATGCTTATGCAGTAGTGAACATTTGTGCTTCTGTGTATTACAGGAGCCTACTTTGACATTTCTATTGAATGTCCATCGCATCTAGTGAGTGTTTAATGTGACTTTTAAACAGTAATAAAGATTGCTTTTATGTGCACTATTTGCGGTGCTTGTGTTGTCTTCTCTTCCATTGCATGCATATCCATCACGAATGTTGGTACCGGAGAGAAGCTTCTGCAATTAAAAGAAAACTGCTCCCCCTAGAGACAGCGGCTTACATAAGCCACCGCGGGGAGTATCATCCTGTATAGAGGATCGCGGGCAGTGCCGCCGGGAGCACATTGCAGCGTGCGGTGAGAAGAGGAATCAAGTTGGGACAAAGGAGAAACTCTATGAACCTTTTGCATCAGAGCGCGAATGATCCATAATTCTTTTAACCATTCGGCCGTAATTACGCAAATGTTACGGGCGACCTATTTTCAAATACGGCCGCCATGAGTTACGACAGGAAACTGCTGGGCGCATGCGCAGAACGTACTTACAGCCGACGTTACCCTTACGGCCGGCATAAATACGCCCTCGGGCGTAGTTCTGGATCTGGCACGTAGACTTTCATGTGTTTCAACAGAGAAACATTATTTTGTCTGAGGAGTTACTTTGTTTCATTTTCACAAGAACTCATTGCTACAATTTACTATTCATTGCCACATGTACTTTATGCTTGTATGAATCATTTTTTGCTACTCAGTCATTTCTAAGTTTTATACTGGACACCCAGCAATGTTCAACCCATATTCCTTTTCTTGAAGTTATATTTATTGTTTGTGATTGTGGTGGGACAGTCATATTATATGAGGTGGACTATAGCAGGGAGTCTTTTCTGCAATTTATTATTTTTGTTCTGCCAGGAGGGAATTTATGACATTATTCAATATAATAACACACCCAAATGTGTAACAATAAGTGGAGTGTAAAAGGACCCAACTCAAAGGATGTTTATGTATTATAAATTATGGGAAGTTTGTTAATTAAAGAGAATAAACACTGAACTTTGTATTTATGTTCACAGGTATCCAGACACTCACGTTTCAGGCCGCTGGTCGCCTTCTGCGGAGGGGTATGCTGCACTACTTTAGTGCCCCCGGAAATAACGTGCAATTTGGAGTCAGCATTTATATCTAGAACATGTTCTGGGTCCAGATCTTCGATAGGCTCCTGCAGGTCCAAGGTACAGTAAGTGGTCAGGTTTATGGAACAATTACAACGTTTTGATTTATCGGACCACAAACCATGAGAGAAATGCTCTACATCAAAGCCCCATCATAACAAATGCAGACAATTGATAGTTTGATAACATGGAGTCACAGAAACACTCACCTTCATCTGAGGTACAGACTCCCCAGTCAGCATTGCTTCATCCACAATACATCGCCCCCGAAGCAAGAGCACATCGCAAGGAACCAAGTTCTCATTGGCTGATCTTCCTAAAGTAAAAAAAAAGCCGAATGGTTCCCTGTCATTAAGGTCACAGCAAAACACATTTAAGCCTTTATGGGAAACAGTACAAAAATACACTGAAAATGGTGGTTTTATGAACTATGCCAATATTCATGAGACTGCAGTCCATCGAGTGACTGTAAGTCAGTGACAGCAATAAGAAAGCCATTTTGAAGACTCCTGACAGTGTAGCTGACAAATGTACTGGGAATCAACCAGTTCCGTATCTATGTAACAAACTTGCTTCCTCAATTGTATGCTTGATGACTAGGATATTTTAGGATATCCTTTTTATGACCAAGTGGCCATCTTATAACCAATGAAGTCTTACCTATAGAGACAATATCTCCTGGAATAATCTCATCGCTAGATATTGGCCTCCATTTTCGATTTCTGTACACCTTGAAAAACACAGATGAATATATTGAAAAGACTGTTGCTATTAAATTACAAAAGACATGAGGATGTATTTATCGGACACATTCACACTTGCAACAACCATTACTTATTTTATTTGATTTCTCAAACACATCAAGTGTAGACTGTCTTAAAATGAAAAGCACAAAGGAATTTCTGCTTTAACCATGCCTTTGTTAGTGCTTTCTTGCCCCACACAGAACAGGAGTTGTAACATTACAATATTACAGTGTTTTCTTGTGATACCATCCCTCTGTTTACTGATGCAAAGCTACTGAGAAAAAACACACGATATATGTAGCCTATGTCACGCATTGAGACCAGGCTTGGGCAAACAGAAACACCAGGGTGAGATTAGACCAGTATTTTCACCTGAATCATGTAAGGCTTGTTCCCCATCTTCCGGATCTCAGACAGGTTTCTCATCTGCTGTTGGACCAGCGAGGCTTCAAATGCCACCAGCATAAATAGGGTAAAAACGCTGTAATACCAGTACTCGTCAAGGCACCAAAGCCCAACACAGAACACCTACCGGGAACAATGATGCACTGAGGTTATTACTGTACATTATCTCCCTGTCACTTTATTCTCAGATATCGAGGGGCAGCACGGTGGCTCAGTGTGTAGAACTTGTGTCTCACAGTGCTAAGGTCATGAGTTATCCATGTGGAGTTTGTATGTTCTCCCTGTGTCTGATTGGGTTTCCTCTGGGTGCTTCAGTTTCCTCCCACAATCAAAAAAGCATGCAGTTAGGTAGACTGGCTGCTGAATAAATTAGCCCTAGTGTGTGTGTGTGTTTGTGTGTGTGTGTTAGGGAACTTAGAATGCAGCTCCAATGGGACAGGGAATGATGTGAATGGTTAATATTCTCTGTAAAGCGCTGTGTAATCGGATAGCGCTATATATAAAAAAAAAACTCAATTTGTTATAAAGATTGACACATGATAGTACTGAGATAACTCTAATCTAGGATACAAACAGTAATGTAATACTTTACCTGAAATACAAAAAAGGGGGCAATGGCTCTCTCCTTAAACAGGTGTAAGAAATCAGGGACCATCATTTCAGCTCTGAGGAAAGATACAGGCAAAACAACCATGTCATATTTAAAAGGACAAGAAAGCGCTTAATAACACAGAATATGATAGGTCCAGGCATAAAATTCAAATAAAGGTGCGAGAGTAACGAAAAGAAGGAGTGAATCTGCACCATGGAAAAACAATGTTAAACTGCAGAGGAAGGTGCATTTTACAAAGTGCAAACGGTATTAGAGTTCAGAGAAGGAATTTCTTAGGTCAACTCTAAATCAAAAGTTGCATATCGAAGCTTTTCAGTATTTGTGCACAAAGTATTTTTCCTGTTTGCAAAAAATGTTAATTCATTTGTACCCCACAGCATGGCTAACCCACATGCAGGCCCTTATTCAGACCACCGGACATATTGCATATATGTCTGGTGTTTACCGAAATGTGATACTGCGCATGCGTAGTAATTTTTTTTACGCAATCCATGTATCTTTTCGTTACGTAGATTGCGTATATGCGTAATGAAAAGATAGAGTACGTTAAAAAATGATGACGCATGCGCAGTATCACATATCGGTAAACACCGGACGTATACGCAATACGTCTGGTGGTCTGAATACGGGCCGCAGTCTTATTTTTTTTTGTAGTTGCACATAACTTTGTATCAGCCCCACACGGTCTATTACTGGCTTGTTTTGTAATTACTGTCTACATTTCAATAGCTCCAGGGAACAGCCCCAGAGTTTGAAAATAAGAGGAAAACAGATGGAAAATTACACCTGGGCAAAATCATGCAGGGAAGGCAAAGTTTAACTGTTGCAAATGGTATTAGAGTTGATAGGTGATGTTTCCTAGTCCAAGTCTAAATTTAAAGTTTAAAGGTAAAGCTGGTCGGCATTTGTGTACAGTAAGGAAAGCATTCTCCCTGCATCCAATAACACAAAAATGAATTTAACTTCTCTGTAATTCAACATGGTCTTGTCCAAGTGTAACTTTCCACCTTATTCCCTCCTATATTCAAACTCTGGATTCAGTTCAAGTTCATTAAGTCAGGAGAGGAGAGAGATGAAGTGATCTTAATCAAACTTCAATCAACCAAGATATAAATGATAGAAGGTCATTCCCACCTCCAGAAATCCCATAGGATAATAAAGAAATTCAAAATGGATAAGAAATGCAACGTGAGAATTCATAACATTGTAAAAAAAGAAAGATAAGATGCAATGTTACACTTTACAGCGTAACAAAGATCCATATAATAGTTTATAGGGATTCTTTGAATTCATATCATTTTATGCTGCCAGGTCAAGCACAAACATTAGATGTTATATTTTTTATGTTACTTTGATCCAAGTTTACTATTTAAAAATATATCAGTGAAAGGTTATCAGGACGTGCCATTTTTTTGGTTCAAAATGGCTGCCACATTTTACAATAAAATAGATGCAATTAAAATCTGTCACAGACACTCACAAAAAAAATATATGAAAAAATAAACATCTATGACTTTCAATACAACCTCCAATAAGTATTACAATGTGTCAAACTTACATTTTCATTTGTAGAAAATGTATATAGTGGTACTAGAGGGTAGTTTGCCCCAGGGGAGTAATGGAGACATTGCTAATAGGATGAAGCCTTTAGCTACACAAAGGGTTAATCTCCACACACACTCACACTGGTGGCCTACTAAGGTCTAATTAGTTAAACATTTTATCCCTACGGGAGCAGATCCAGCATTGTGCTAAATGAAATTGTTCTGAGCGTAAGGAGCGGGAAACGACGGCTTTTTGCGTGGGCGCACACACGGCGATCCCAGTATGCACCTGGATCCACACCTCTGTAACTCTATAATGGACGCTCTCTGACGAGGGGGCAGATGCATCCAGCGTGTATGTTAGTTGTACTGGAAGGGCTTTTTCACCAGTGACAAAATGGACAGAGCCGTCCTTCCTGCAGTGTCATTAGTGCTCTCTCCTGGGATAAGGCTCCTGCTTACTGGCATTACTAAGAAACGGTCGTTCCTATCAAAAGATCTTCAACTGAACCCAAGCGTTTCAGAACGATTTTATTGTTGTTTAGAAAATCTCTTAACTATTCGCCATTATCGTCCCATTTTCCCTATAATTGCATGAAAGGTCGCTCTAGTCAGTGGCCACTTTTACCGTGGTATCAGGAGCCGTGGCCTATTCTCTATATATCTCCTTATTTACATGAGCTGCACCACGTGTCCCCAATTCTACAGAATTCAAAGTCCCTGTAAACATCGGGCTATCTAGAGGGTTTATATGGGTAACATGGTGGTGACATGTGCCCCTCTGTGCACAGAACACTTACTTGTTGGTCCCATACTTCTTTTCAGCAGCTTTAATGTCCGATTCTTCTACATAACCTTTAGCACCCTGGTAATAGGACAGCGGTCGCTCCACTGGAAAAACCACAGGGAAGAACCCTTTCTTCTCCCCGGCATCATAACAATACTTGATTTTTTGGAATTCAAAGGAAAGCGTCTCTTGCCCATCTTCCCCCTAAAGGTCCAGAGAAGACATGTAGAAAAGCAGAGATAAGAAAGAGGTTGTACTCAGATTCAATGCTAGGACTAATCTCTGGGTGTTACATCAAACTATGGCTAACATGCACTTTAAATGAGGCCCCAGTATTGTTTGTTTTGTTGTTATAGTTGTGTTTGTAGCTTTTTTTTGCACCTTTCTTCACTTTATGGACTTTTAAATAACAGATAACAAATGTCACTGAATAATCTGTGCTGCGACGAGGGAGGTCACTAAATAATACAGTAAGTAAGATATGAACCTCTACAGGGGAACATCTCAATAACCCTAATTAAATATCCCCACCAACAGCCCAGCAATAAAAGATGCTCAGCATAATCATAGCTGATACCTGGCAAAGCATTATGGGACTTGTAGTTTGACAGTACATGGAGTGCCAGGCCCTGCCTATGCCTGATCTAACCTCAGTTATGTGGCTGCAATTTGACTAGGACAAACCAATAACATGAGCCGCCTGTTATCATATACCTCTGGACAATGTAGTCAGCAGATTCACAGGGAACCTGCAGCTTGTGTGCATTACCATGATCCCAGGAATGGTTTATTGTGAGGTATAACTGCAGTGTTATGAATAAGGTTTCAGCCCAAAACAAAAGACTGATCTGTGTAATTAAAGAGGCCACTAAAACACAGCAACAGATCATAGTCCATGCACCCCAGTGCACCATGGCCATTTTTATTTCACAAGTGTAAATATCATTTCTTTTAACCACTTAAAATGAATACAGTCACTACAAGAATGTCTCATGAATCTTTATGAGGTTCTCTGACAACATAAGGTTTTCTTTATCTTCTTCTACTGTTTATTACTAAACACATCCAGGCTGCTTGGATTCAGCTTTTGTTGCAATTTGTGCATTAGCTACTACAGGAACTTGTAGAACATGTACATGTGTGACAGGATAAAGCTAGTCTGCATGCTTACCCACAAACACATCCACCCCCGTAACCTCTCACCCCGTGGATCAGCCCAGCTGTCAGTCAAGCCATGCTCACCTTTTCTCTAACCAGCGGAACTAACTCAGCCGATCCATTGTTTGGTGTGGGTATAACTTTAGCTAATGTAGCAGATTTTGGATTTGGGTCCTGTAGAGAAAAGACAACAAAGACTCCAAATGAAAAGCTATAATTGTAAAATACACAAAGCAAATACATTATATATATTTTACTGTTTCATGGATATTGTAATAGTTTGTGGTTTACAGTACACATATGCAAAGACAGAAATAAGGTGAATATAGATTAAATTATAATTTAAAAAAATCTAGATAATTTTAAAGACACATTAAAACATAATATATCTCCTCTTAGCAGTGTCATGGACCTGGGTAGTGTGATTACCCAATCACAGAGAGCACAGGATACATATGCAACCTTTCTGGCAATAAATGAACATGAGGGCAAACTGTAAATCTAAAATGCCAAAATGGTGGTATGGAGCAGCCCATAAGGCTTGGAAGGTCCAGTTGTAAGCAATCCTTTGTGCTATTTTATTTCTCATTTTGTAAATAAGTTATGCAACACAGGATAATATGGAAAAATTAGACTAGTGGCGGCATTACGTGGTCTTTATTGGGTAATGTTAAATTAATAATAGCTTGCAACACCTGTTTAGGATACCTGCTATTAATAAATACAGAGGGGCCGATTCAGACCTCAGGTGTAAGTGTAAAACAGGTGTAAATGCACAGCTCAGTTAAACCATTTTGCACAGTAAGGGAGGCTAATTAATCTTAAATCTTTTACATGCAGGGAGAATACATGACTTTTGCACACTGAATTTTAATACTGCACAGCTTTAGGTTTAATCTATGAAATAGAGTTGAGCTAAGAAAGTTCACCTCTTAAATATAATTTTGCTTTCACAATGTAAATCTGCCTCCCCTTGCAGTTCAACATGGTATTGCTCAAGTCTACACTTGCAGCTCTGAATCAGCCCCAGAGTCTCCTCCCTTGATTTAGTGTATTGTGTGACTTACTCTTATGATTAGAGGGCTGATAATGCAGACCCTGGAGTAACATGGCTACCCATCGTTGCATTAAACATTAAAGGAAATTCAGTTATGGCATGCACCACATGTAGTGTGTAGAAGTCAATAAGAGATAATCAGCATATGCCAGCACTTAACAACACTCTGCTAGATTTACTACCATATGTCAGCACTTAACACTTGGCCAGATTTACTAAACTGCGCAACAGTAAAGTAGAGATGTTGCCCATAGCAACCAATCAGATTCTAGCTCAGTTATCAGTTACTTGCTATGAAATCAGGTGAGTTTGCATATCATGCAGATACATGGATATTTGTTTTTTTTTTTTACATATACAGACCCCCAGATTTTATTTATATTAAATATTCCCACTGATATCTGGTATCACATATAGTTCTAATACAAGAATCTGATTGGTTGCTATGGGCAACATCTCCACTTTTCCTTTTCCGCAGTTTAGTAAATCTATCCCTCAGTGTGCATCATATAAATCTCTGAAAAACATAGCTTAACTTGGATGTAGACTGGTTGTAATATTAGCGACTGCTCAAGTTTATATTCCTCCTGGTGATCTCCTCTTTTAAAGAATAGTTATAAGCTTTTTTTCCCATAACATTCATATTAATTCAACACGTTTCTGTGAAACTATTCCACCATTTTTGTAAAAAAAAAGCTATTCCTGGTTTCATAATCATATCAACTCTGTGCAGTCTCCACTTCTCCAAACATATGGGACAGGCTTTAAATACCATATGTCAAAGCTCGATGAGCAACTATTAAATTGCTGGCCAGAAAAAGCTTAACTTGAACATACACTGCATGTGCTTAACAAACAACTGCAGGAATAATAGTGCAATAGAGAGCACGAAACAGATTTCCAAACCATGACTTAACAAATACAAAGGATATAATTGGAACAAGTTGAGTGGAGGAAGGGAAGAAGTAAATGGAATGTGCGATGAAAGCATTAATAACTGTATGGCATAGTCCCTTACACATGTGCCTCATATCACTGTGAAACAAGCAAATAATAAAATACAGTGCAATGCATATGAGATTGTGACAACCATAGACACCAGCCACACAAATCATTGGTAAGCTTTTATTGATTCATAAGACTAAGAATGGCTGGGGTAACATAGGCTTCTCCAGTTGTAGTGGAGATACAAGTCTAAGGGGCTGATCCAGAATTGCACGTACACCTTGTTTTTAATCTGTAGACCTGGGACCGGATTCAGAGCTACGCATCCGTGTGAAATTCACACGGATGCGAAGCTATTTAGTGCAACTGCGCATGCGCAAAAGGCGCAAGGAAGTCGGATTGCTGGCGGAGTTTATGGTATCCGCCAGCATCCGACTCCGACTGAAAAGGGGGTGTGCCAGGATATTTAAATGAGAAAATGTTCGGTTTTCTCATTTAAATATTCCCTGAGCATGAGTCCGCTTGCATGCGGAAATAGCCCTACGATTCCACCATCTCAGTGCTGGTGGAATCGTAGGGTCAGCTCAGCAGAGCTTAAAAAATAAAATAAAAACCGCTCGATACTAAAAATTAACCCCTTCCCCCGGCCGCCCCGCCGCCGCAGCCTATATGTAAAAAAATAAATAATTAAACCTCCCGTTCGACAGGGCATACTGCAGGTAGTAGAACTACAGGCACAAGCATGCCCATGAATGACAGGGCATGCTAGCGCTTGTAGAACTACTATCGGCAGCATGCCCTGTTTAAAAAACAGACCATGGCCATTTAGTCATTTTTAAAAAATCCAACTGTGCCCACTACATAAAAATAAAAAAGCCTTTACATGTCCCCACAAATAAATACAATACATGCCACCAGTGCCCCATAATAAAAAATAAAAA
>WWET01004926.1:18531-42157 GCA_011038615.1 Limnodynastes dumerilii
CTGGTGGCTTGTGGTTTTATTTATGATGGGGCACTGGTGGCTTGTGGTTTTATTTATGATGGGGCACTGCTGCAATGTATTGTATATCTTTGTGGGGACATGTGAAGCGTTTTTATTTTTATGGAGCGGGCACAGTTTTTTTTTTTAAATGACTAAATGGCCATGGTATGTTTTTGAAACAGGGCATGCTGCCGATAGTAGTTCTACAAGCGCTAGCATGCCCTATCATTCATGGGCATGCTTGTGCCTTTAGTTCTACTACCTGCAGTAGTTTTGCCCTGTCGGACGGACCTTTCTTTCTTTATTTTTTTTACACATGAGCTGTGGCGGCGGGGCGTCCGGGGAGGGAATGTTTTTTTATTTTTTACTTTAAAAACTTCGCATACTACTCTGAACAGCACCTTACGTGCTATTCAGAGTGTGCTATAGGATGCACGGAATTCACGTATTCAAATGAGCACGTGCGATTCCACATCGCACATGCTCGGAACTCTGAATCTGGTCCCTGAGCAATACCATGATGAACTGCGAGGAGAGTTCATCATGAGAAAGCCAAATTAGATTAATTAATTTACAGAGTAAACATAAAGCTACGTAGTATGTAAAGACTATGGGGCTGATTCAGAGTTGCATTTACACCTTTTTTTTTAGGTGCAAGTGTACAGCTCAACTATACCATTTTGCAAAGTGAGGGGTGCTAATTAATCTTAAATCTTTTGCATGCAGGGAAAATACATGACTTTTGCATACAGAACTCAAATACGGCATAGCTTTATGTTTAATTTTATAAAATAGATCTCAGCTTAGAAACTTCACCTCTCAAATATAATTTTGCTTTCACAATTTAAAGTTGCCTCTCCTTGCAGTTCAGCATGGTATTGCTCAGGTCTACACTTACACCTAAAAAAAAGGTGCGAGTGCAACTCTGAATCAGCCCCTTTGTGCAAAAATAATTTCCCTGCATGCCAAAGAATTAAACGTAATTAGCACCCCTTATTTTGCAAAATGGTTTAGCTGGGCTGTACATTTGCACCTGTTTTGCCCTTACTCCAAAACTCTGGATCAGCCTCTAGATATGTCCTTAGTCACTGATTGAAATGAATGACAATGTATGCACGCAACAGGCAGAGACCCCAACACTGACCCCCAACAGACGTTTAGAGCCTGGACCATCAGCCCGTGTCCTCTGTATATCCCTATTTAATAGATCTGACAGCCTACATGAGCGACTGTAATAGTCTCCCATTCATTGCTACATTCACACCCATTCACAGACCAAGCCACCCTGTGGCTCTCCAGCTGTTATGCAATTACCAGTTCCAGTACAGTCACAGACAGATGACAGCTGAATAGCCAAGGATGCTGGGACTTGTAGTCCAAACAGCTAGGACTTAAAGCAGACCCACACCTGTCACGTGACGTCACTGACCTTAGAGCACGAGAGCGCGCAATCCGCGTGCACCGACCACAGTCCCGACAGCACGGTGAGCGCGTGCACCAGCCCGAGCGCCGCCAGGCAGATAAGCCCGGCCTCCGGGTACTCGGACACCCCGTACACCGACACCCACAGGTAGAGCCAGCCCGGGTAGAGCACGGAGAAGGGCAGCACCGTTCCCCTCAGCGGCAGGGGCCGGCGGCGGTGCAGGGTGACGGAGCGGACCAGCTCATCCTGTGTCGGCACTCCGCCGAGGCCAGCCGCCACCGCCATTCCCTTTTTTTTTTTTTCCTCCTTTCCCCCACTGACACTTCCGCCTGCGTCAGCCCTGACCCTGGCAACACCGGTTTCCGCTTCCGCCGGCGACAAGGATACTGTTGCTGCCAGGCTGGTGACGTCAGGGATGGCATCGCGTCATGTACATGACGTGACTGCCAGCAGGTGCTGCTGCTTCTGTGCGCCAGGCGTGTGTCACGTGACAGCTTGGGGGCTTCTTCCATAGCTGGGCACACGCCCTGGAGCTGGGGGCATTACTATTCAGATTTCAGAAGACAATGTATCTCTGGGGAACTCAACGTCCCAGCATCACTCAGACAGCCCCTAATAATAATAGCTCTATAGTATGAGGGTGTCTCCATGTGACCCTCCCTCCAAACTATCACCCCCAGGATTAATGTATGGATGAACCTTATTATCTTCATAATGGCTTATTGTGTCTTTATAACCAGCATTTTACACGATGCTGCAGAATTACTAAGATCTGTTCTGGATTAGTTGGTGTTGGTAGATCAAGTTATGCATAGTGCGAACCTATAGTCTGTACGTGCAAGGGTAGTACATTTCCCTTGCACGTACAGGACTTGTGTACCCTACATTCAATTTTATTCATCTAAAATGGGTCGGGTGCACAGTGGTGAATCCTTTTAGTGCTTAGTCAGTCCCTTTTTGTATGATTCAAATACTTCCCCCCACCCACTATGCATATACGCTATAGGCATGGCATGTTGTCACGCCACACCATCAGAAAGGCTTATGGGAGTGTATTCATAGATCTGTATTTACTACGTGCGCGTTTTTACGCATGTCTGTTGCATGCTTATGTTATTTCTGTACGTGCGTATTTTACTAACCGTGCCCTCAAACGCCCATTTAAATGTCTCCCACTGCCCACTTTCACATAACTTTGAGCGTACGGAAAACAATTACTCCCCTCCATCCGTATGTCCCTAAGTGCGATTCACAAGCCCGTGCGTAAATACTACGTAATTTGCATGGAAAAGGTTACCCTTGTATGCGCAGTTAATCCGCTCCTAAAAATACGCATGCAACCCCACGCAAAAACGGATCCGTGAATATGGCCCATGGTGTGTAATCCACAATCTTTGTTTAGTACATTACAATGCGTAACCGCAGCAGAAGACGGGCTCATAAAAGGCGAAGGTGGTGAAGTAATGGACAGAGCAGAGGACCCTACTCTTAAGAGCTTATGGGCTAAACATGTCAGGTTACTCTCGGCAGACGTGTGTAGTGCTATAACAAGTGTGAAACAGGAGTTGTACTATATCTGTCACTCTGCCTGTTCTAGATATCTGATACAATGCATACTGTGTGACCTATTTGTTTAAAGCAGTTACTATAAGCATGGCATGAAACAGCTTGTCTGCTGTCTCTGTTTCAGCATTACACAGGTTAATAGAACATCTCCCTCCTCCCCAATCCCTCCGCCTCTTTGCTCCATATTAACCAATGACTGGCCTCACACACCCCCAACCAGGAAGTGGAACATGAGCACGTGCAATCTTCAAGGGTGAATTGGTGTTACTGAACATGTAAGTGAAATAACCCTGTACTTTCATTGGCTCCCAAAAGGATCAGTAGATAATTTTTGTAACTGGGTATACAGTATCTTTTTGCTGCTCTGAAATGTATAACAGGCTAATGTGTTGTATGCATATAAAATAAATACATGTCAGTGGTGTTTTATTACAATCTATAAGGCATGCATTTCCTGCATCATGGGAATAGAGCTCTAGGGTACTGTATTAGTGTAGTGTTGCTGGAGTCCTATTTTTTTCCTTTTTTTTTTCCACTGTGTTATGTTGCTGATTATATATCAATCTCCTTTAAAAGATTGGCATGGAAATTACATTAATAATGGGACGGATCCAGGACTTCACCGCCGCTTCCGCCAGGGCCCTATCCGCAGCGGCAGTGGAGTTCCTATGGGGGATTGCCATGTGATCCTAAGTTCTTTTCTAGTGAGTGAAGACACATATGTGACTTCCGATGGCAGGACCCTGTGTTAACATTTACATTCTGGCCCAATGGAAAATGGAGCTGGTGCGTATGAGGCTTTAAATACCTCTTCCTCCCACCATGTGTTTATACTGTATGCTCTTCCCACTGCGCTGTCTCAAAGGCGTCCAGCGTGAAAGAACCGGGACCATGCTGCGAGTCTTTGGGGAACGCATGCGCACTCGCCATTTGTGTTTGTTGTGTGCGAGCAGAAAACGCATAAGTGGGTGGTCTGGATCCGGTCTAAAAATAATAATACTTATTATTAATTTTTATTTTCGTTATAGAGCATTTTCTGTAATTTATGGGCATCTTATGAATACTTAAAAAAAAAAAAATATTTTTATATTTATTCAAAGGCCAAAGTTATAGAATAGAATAGAATAAAACTTTCAGCATTACCAGACACAGATTAAAATACCTGTCAATAACGTAACGACTCATTTCTTTGGGCAGCAGCCAGAACCAGCCCTTGGAGGATGCCATAACAACGAGGGGCTGCTTGGTGGTGGGATTGACTGCAATTGAAAGGGCTGCCCACAAATTAGTCAGGCCGGCCTCCAGTTGGAATGATTAGAGTTGGTGTTAGAGGGCCTGATCCAGACCTACGCTCGTGAAACGCTCATGTGCATAGCGTATTTACGCCAGTGTACCTCCGATTCACTCCGCTCGGCACTCCCCTTGGTCGTAATTAATTTTGCCTTCTTTCGCTCAGCAAAACCTACCCTAACTTTTCTGGGCGTAACCGCGTGCATCCGTAAGCTCATTGCGTAGTTACGACGCTTAGCACACCCATACTGTACGATTTAAATGCCTCACCCGCCCTCGGTTGGTAATTACGGATATCGTATGCCTGGCCCGCCCCCTCAAGCGTAAACCCGGGATATTGCCGGGGTGGTGATGTGAAAGGGGTATGAGATGAATGTCTGAGGCCTTGGAGTAGCTGTGTAGGCCGCATGTCTGCTACTGGACAGGGATTTGACCTTTCTTCTTCCCTTACAGGCAGGCCGCCCTAGAGGTTACAGCTAAATATTGCCGCGATGAGCTGGAAGCTTATGGTCAGTGCGTTAGCAGCAATCCAGGAACATGGCAGCAAGATTGTCATAAGCTGAAAGTGGATGTAGCCCAGTGTACGTCATCGCAGTGAGTAATACAAGCCCTCTTCCCTGTCCGTCTTACAAAGTGTTTTATAGGAAAAGATCATTTTTTTTAAAAGCCACAGACTAAAACCTATATGTAGCGAACAGACCACAATCAAAACACCAGCCACATCTACTGGGTCATGTACCGCTGGGCAGAGGAAAGGATGCTATTAGTAGGCAAAGAATACTCTGTTCTTGTAAAGCTCAGCACTCTCCAAGCCTCACAGCGGATAAATCTGGGCACACACCATACAATTGTCATGTCAGCAATTTGGTCCAGAGACGCACATGCCCGATAATAGAACAATCCAATAACTCTGTGCATATCCTATTAAGATGGCACAGTGCAGACGGAAGCTTTGCCTGATTATTGGGCACTGTGTATTATCCCTACTTCTAATAAGTGAGGAAATTCCTAGCGTTAGCCATGATATGTGTTATGACTCCCTTCTTCCCCGTTTCCTTTATTGCATTTGTGGGTCGTATTTATCCATGTTTATACAGGCAGTTTAGCTCAAAATATCCACAAATAAGTTTGGATATTAATAAGGCTTTAATGTCCTCTTGTTGATATTAAAAATAATCAAAGAAAGAAAAACTTGGCATCATAAGATTTAGAAAGGAAGGAAAAAGTAGCCTTGGCATCATTTCTGAGGGGGTTCGGTGCTGGGTTAAGCTTACCAATAATGCCGAGTACTACACTGCTTGTGAACGTTGCAGAAAATGTCACAATAGCTGAGGAGCTTTGTGTTCGTCCATTCACTTTATTTGTTGTTGAACGTTTGGCACAATTACAAAAGCTTAAAATGAACACCTGCATGTTTGTAATATCTGTCAGACTTCTGGCTGACATCTGGTCTTAAGAGGGTCTTGCATTGTTATAGCTTGTGGGGACGATCCTGGATTTGGGAGTAATTTCAAAAATAAAAGAGTGTGCATCGTTGTAAAGGAAAATCCTTGCCTGGAACACCTAATTGATAAGGGCCAACTCTGGACCTGCTATATCCTTACATCTGTGCTATTACACTATTGACCACTTCCTTTGTAAGGACAGATTTACAGGATCTGGAGCCTAATTTAACTTAAAATTTAACTTCAATCTTCTACGAACTGAAAATTGCAGCAGTGCGGAAGTTTGGATCGTTGCACATATAGGACTGGATTCACACCTAAGAAGCTGATGCTTGTGTAGTCATATAGATGTAGTGGTCCCATACGCAGATTAACTATGTGCAGTCTTTAAAGAACGCATGTAGTTTTTAAGGTAGTAGGTGTGTCACGGCAGCTTTCTCAGTTCCTCAGTACCACCAGACAGTGGTACTGGTTCCTTTGGGTGAGATCCCCTGCTGTACATTTTTATAAGAAGTTCTGTCCGTCTGGATGGGGCAGAAAATGTTTCAAATGCACAGGTAGAAGAGAAAATCTGTCCAATGTTATTCTTTCCAACACCATGTAATTTTTCAGTTTGGCCACTAGGTGGCAATATCTTAACATCTTGATTCACAGAATAGAAAGTCTTGAGTGACAGCATTATGAGTTTTACACTATGCTGAACCATAGCTCAGGACAAGTAATATATGTAATGCTAATCAGATTTCCTGTGTTGCAGTTTTTTGTTTATATGATATTTTGGGAGTTCTGGTCTTTTATGTATTATTGAACTTGCTTTCACATGAATAGAGTGGTGGTGTGACATGGAATACAAGGGAAGTGTGATAGATATGAGAAGAGAGAGGATGACTGATAACACACAAAAACTATTAAACTTTAAACCAAAATAGAGAAAATTCTGACTTATCTGATTCATTGCATGCACGTATATACTGTATATGGCCGATTATAATGACATTAGGAAGATACTAAAGTATCCTATAAAAGGGTGAGAGAAAATGCAGAGAAAATCATATTGTTTTTGTGTATTGGAACCGTATTCAGATTACCATAAATCAGTGTTTTCTGATCGGAAAGCGCTCTGCAATTTGGCGTTAAAGATTTTTTGGATCTTTGGTGGGTTCCAGCAGCAAAGCGGGTTGCAAGCACAAGGGGCAGTGGCCATACTCTATAAATGATCTAGTATGATTGTGCTTTCTAGGCACCCAATTCTTTACTCACTAGGGAGGGTCCATCCATCATGACAGGAAGGCTGGATATAGCAGGAATCCAATATTGTTTCTCCGGTGGCACAGCACCATCATTAGTCTGGAACTAGCCCTTCTCTTAATAGTAGGGCTGTGATTTTATATTCAAGGTGTCTTTAGTTTTTTGTTTCTTTCTATATATAATTATATATGATATATGGTGCTTCTGCTAGGTCCATTTTACATTGGATACAGCATGCTGGAGGCAACTGAGGCAGTAATATTGCCTGGTATAGATGGGGTATTTCCTAACAGGGCCGTCCTATTGAAATATATTTTTATTGGTTATGGGTCAGAGATTTATAAAGATAAGTATTTGTTTGATGACTTCACCCATGTCACTCGTGTCTTCATCTCCTGATTTCCAGCCCGATCATACAGAAGATCCGCACTCGCTGTAGAGAACCCTTTGTGGCTTTTGAAGAGTGTCTGAAGCAGAACCAGACGGCTGTGGAGAACTGCTCGCAGCACGTCACTGATTTCCTGCGGTGTGCGGAGAGTGTGAAGGTCGCAGACTAGGTAATATGCCGGCGTACATTCACGTGCAGCAGGCATCCTGCATTCACTTCTGTTCCCTGTTCTGTCTCAGTAACACTGTTCTGTGTCTTCTCCTCAGAGGTCTGATTACTGGTGTCTACAGAATAACCCGGAATTGCCCACACAGACCTGTGCTATTAAATGCAGTTGGCGCTGCACACAACCATGGTGAACCGCTAAAGCAACAGATCCCTGCCACTGCTCTATAAACGATTGACAAGTGATAACTAAATTATTGCTCGGGTCACTTGAAACAAGGACTCTGTAAGGAGAGATGAGGGGAATAGGAAACGGGTTTGACAATCTTCAGAATTCTGTGGTGCTAATTTCTTGTAACTTACAAGTTTTTGTCATCCTGAAACTGTAGCTGTGCTTTTTATTATTGCACATGGAAAGATCAAACAATAATCGTCTTTAGGAGTGCTGTGTTTTTAGGTTTTGTCATTGCTTCTCTTGGATATTAGACTGGAGACATCCCCTTATTACAGTACAACAACACTCCTAGATCTTTTCTGTCTTGGTGCGTTTCTCTGTGTATGTATGTGTGTGATTTGTTTATAATAAACTAGATACTGCAAGGAGATAATGACGTCGCATGTCTTACAGGCCAGGTTTTCATGGAGCTGAGGTAAAATTAGTGGTCGAGCACTAGACTGTAACGCTCTCTTAGTTTTGTTAGTAGTAGGATTTAAGCCAGTTACACACTATAGATTTGATCCAGACTTATGGGTTAGATAACACCCGCTTGTTATTACCAGCATGTAGACTGCAGTGAGGGAGTACTAAGCTCCCTCCATACTATCCAGACTTCAGCACTGTCCCCATTTTAAGGGAGAACGATGCAGAAGGTATGTAGCGTGTACTATCCTAGTAGATAGAAGCCATTTAAAAGATACGTCATGCTACTCAAGAATGCCTCACTGAATGCTAATGTATGTTCATGCCAAGAATGTGGTGATGTGATATCGGCTCAGAGGTAAGTTTATCCTCCCCACTTGTACGTATATTTAGTTTTCACGCTGGCCAGGAGAAACATGACAAATATTATGCTTAGCAAGTACTGCCGAGCTAACTGAGTATTGCTCATTTGTCAAAGTGCTGTTTGTTTCTTGATTTTGGAAAAGAGAGATGTCTGGCATCTAGACGGAACTGCTGGGAATTTTCTCTACTGTTCCATTTTTGTTTGTTGATTCGTAAAGTGTGAAAGTCTGCGGTACTGTAAAATGGTGAGTGTTGCAGCAATAAGGATTGTGTAATAGTTCCTTTCAAGGAAATTGAAAGACGTTAGAAGCATTTCATAAGAGTGAACTCAATGAATATTTCATAAAATAATTAACTATATGAATGACACGATGGGGGGGGACTTACAAGGGTAATGGGGGGTGCTGCTTCTCAAACATATTTGTAATATAAAAGGGACTGAAATGAGAGGGTGACAAAGGTCGGGTGAACTTCACTGAGTGATGTAAGGGCCAGTGGGGGATGAGTGGACTGGTTGGGTTTTTATGAGCATATGGACTTTGAAGCCTTAACTGGACAGCACAATCAGGAACCTCGATAAGCCTCTGGCCTTTACTCATTGTTTAAGGCTGATTGTTGAACGTGCTGGATTTGTTGAAAATTCTGAAGCATCCATTGGATGTTGTGGTTGAGGGTGAGTCTTTGGCTGAGTGCACACTGGAGTTTTATCTGCCGATAATCGTACAGATCTCATAATCAAACGAGTTACATCGGTCATCTTATCAGTGTGTATTGTTCCACAATGCTGTAGCTCAGTGATTCCCAAACTGTGCGCCGCAGCTCCCAGGGGTGCCGCAACGCTCTCACTGGGGTGCCTCGAAATGTTTCTATTTCCTATTGTATTTTTGTCTTAGGGGTGCCTTGAAAAAAAATATGGAGACCCTAAGGGTGCCTCGAACTGAGAAAGTTTGGGAACCACTGCTGTAGATTCTTGTGAAACAGCATTTGATCATGTGATGTAAAATTTTGGAAATTTCTAATATTTGCGATCAACGCCTGGACGCCTGTGGAAAACCCCGGTGTGTACTGACACACCATCTTCACTGCATGGATTCCCATTCATGTTATTGCATAGCACTACCTTGTGGACGCTCATATTATTGCAGCAAAGATTTTTTTTTTCTTAACAGTTTGTGCAAGGATCCTCGGGAAAATAGAGAGCAGTGTGTGCGTGGGGGTGGGGACATCAGTAAGCAGGTTGGTGCTAGAATCGTTACTACGGATATGACCAGATGTCGGATCAGTTCTTAAAACCTTCAGTGTGTACCTTGATTTAGTCTTTCTCTGGGTCTGCGGGTTTAGATATTTTTGGTGTATTATCAAAGTTAGATGGTAATTGGCTCCGGATAAAAGAAAATAAACAAAGAAAATCACTGTTGCTGTCTCTAGAGCCAAAAACTAAGGAGGACATGACATCCATGTCTTCTTCATGGCCGTGCTTTGCTACTGTTGTCATATTCAACTCCCCGACACCAGAAGAGCCTCTCCTAACCCATGGAAAACATCACATTAAAAAATAAAACTGCTTCTAAATTGGTGAAGTACCTTCTTAAGCTCTTCAAATACCTCTTCCCTCTTAGGAGCCTCATTCACAGTTAAGAAAATGCTGCTTTTAAGGTGCATATATTTAAGAAGGGATATATTGCGTATGCGTAGTACCTTAATATACGCAATCTACATAGAACTTAAGCAGGGAATCGCTCGGAATCCTCATTACAAACCTATTTTCTCAAGGTTTGCAATGACTTAAGAATGAAGGGTCATGCTGGGAAAAGTTAGGAACGAAGATAAGAAGATTGGGTGGAGGGAGCCATTTAAATGAGGAAATCTGGGAGTGGTTAGGGAAAAACATTCTTACGTGCCCTACGCACACAACTACGAACCTAAAGATAAGGTAGCCCTATGGCATTTGAAAGGCTTTTAGGAAGCTGAAAACGGGGACCGTCAGGGGAGTAGCTAATTTTTGAGTATAATTAAGAACCTAAATAGTTTTTTAGTAAATAAGTTGATCCCATTTATTTCAAGTGATTCCTTTTAAAAATGACTAAACATCTTTAGTCATGATAAAGACCTAACTTTATTCATCTAAATGAATCCTAGAACAAAAGCCTTTCAGCCATAGCATGCCATACAAAACTTTCCAAATAAAAGACTTTGTTCTTTCAATCTACAGTTAAATAACAGAATGGAAAACCAATATAAATAACATCAACCATTTGCGTGGACGAGTTGCTGGATGTTTTTGAGAACCAATTCTCCTGTCATTCATGACCACAATGAGACATCGGACCAACTCCAGACTTAAGTATTCTTGTGAGTCCATGTTTAGTGATTGGAACACATGTTGACCCATCCAAAACCCCAGAAGGGCCGTGTTGATTTCGCAAGTGGACATTTCCTCTTGGTTATTACGGTATGGGTCTTCCCTGTTCATGTGTACTCATCCAGAGTTCTGTTCTTCTGTGCATACTTGCGCACTTGAGTAGAAAACCCTAAGTCGGCCCTGGCCATCAGAAATGCATCCATGGGAAAGGTTGAAACATAAACGCAGGGATGTCGGGGAAATGTGGCTCACCGCTTCCACAGCTATCCAATCCTCCTGCCCGGGCATCTGATGTCATCAACATTTCAAGTCTGGATTTCTCCCACAAATCATACTTCATGTTCTTATTGTCCATGTCTTTTGGGTGCTGGTTGAGATGATTGTATATAAACATCATGGACATCTGCAAGGAAAGGTGATAGTCCCTTATCGCTTGCTGTGGTCAGGAGGCAAAGTAAGAGTTCTGCATGGAGTACAAGCGGTCAATGGGTCCAGCGTTAAATTGTAGATTGCTGCTGTTGGAGGATGTCAGCAAAGATCCACCTATATAACTGAGGCCTTCACTGTCCATATCATGAAAAACATTATCTGCATCTGATGGAGAAAAGAAAGTCACCATATTAGAGGATACATTTGCATGATTCAGTGCCTGGCAAGAGGCAGGAAGAGTTTACAGGGTAAACCATCCCCCATCCTACTCTATAGGCTAAATAAGTACCTATGGAAGGGGCTCCAAGTAGTTGTTCTAAATAGGCCTCATAATCTTCTCAGGAACCAAAATAATAACCTTCATACTGGTCCATAATGGATAAAGCGCATCGGACTGTATTCACACCGGAGAAGCTTCTGTGGTGCGGATATTTAATAAATGACCTACTATGCATGCGTAGAAGGTTATTTACGCAATCTACGTACCAGTTAGGTACGTAGATTGCCTCTGTACGGTCGTAGATTAAGTTGAAAGTGGTGGCGTGATGCCGCCTCGGGGTGTGTTTAGTTAGAAGGGGGAGGGGAGTTAGAATAGCCGGCGAGGTGGGGAGAGGCTATGTCTTCTTAAGAAGGAAACTCTGCACGGTTAGATAAGGTAGCCCTATGGCTCTCTTAAGTGCCATGGGGGCCTGATCCAGAACTACGTCCGTCTTCCATAGACGGATGTAATTCAATAAACAGTAGCTACTGTGCATGCGTAGCAGCTATTGTACGTAATCTGCGTATTGTTTTGATACGTAGATTGCATATATGCGGTCTAAAAGAAACAAAACGATACGCAGATTACGTACAATAGCTGCTACGCATGCACAGTAGCTACTGTTTATTGAACTACGTCTGTCTATGGAAGACGGACGTAGTTCTGGATCTCCCTGCTGGAGGTGAGCTCATAACTGACAGTTACATTTTGAAAGCTCCACAGGTTATGCAGCGAGACCTACAAAACATGGACTGTTAGTGGTCCTTGAGGACAGGGTTGGGGACCCCTGCTTTAGATAATGGGGTAATGTGAAAAACTTCTTCTTTCACAGTAATGCAATACTATTATTTAACTGTGTTCTTTGTATTACATTCAAGTTTCTGGGTTGGATATGATTGTTTTACCATTGCAGTGTCAGATGCTGTTTGTTACAGCATTTTTTTTCCAGCAACAAGTTCCAAAATCATCCCTGTACAGAAATATATGTCTTTTTTAGGGAGAAATGTTATCTTACTATCACAAACACATATATGCTACTACTTTGCATGTCAGGCCACAGTTTACGACAAATGACATTTCTGAAGCTAATAGCAACAGTTACGTACAATAGCTACTACGCATGCGCAGCAGCTACTGTTTATTGAACTACGTCCGTCTATGGAAGACGGACGTAGTTCTGGATCCGGCCCAAGGTACCTAAAAATGGGGGGGCAGGATGGGCAGGACAGGTACGGATCTGTCCAACACATCAGCTTTCTACATTAATATGACTGTCTTCTCCTGCGTGTGTACACCTTCCCCAAATAACAGATGCCCCCTCTAGAACCACACACATTTAACAAAATACTGCCGCCCACATAACTTTTATTATAAAAATGATTGTCCTCCAAGATATTTATAAACGCTACATGATGGAGATGAGGGTTAGCAGGGATGGAGCAGCCACAAGGAAAAAGCTATTGTGGACCTGTTTAGTCTGTCAGGCTTTATATTCCCAGGCCTCCCACATCGGGGTTCTGGCTATTCTAATAGAGGCGGTTATGGTGGACTGTGCAGAAAGCTGTCCTCCAGGCTCTTGGTGGGAATTTGCACATACAGTATCACACTTCCATTCTGGGGCCAGTTTTTCTAAAGAGCGAGTAAAGTTGCCAGTAAAAATCTCTGCACATAAACTACTTGAATTAATTACTAAGGGGCAAGTTTGAAACTACAGTGATGTGTATTGATTATAATTATGGTGAGTTTGTGTTAAACTCACTGGAGTTTGGCAGCGATTTGTAATAAAATAGTGTTAAAGAGCAGAGAAAATGTTTCCCATTAAATTAGCCAGAGTTCACATCATATAAACTATATAAATGAAAGTCACTTCATGACTGGAGTGTTTACATTTGGAGGTGGTTATCTGAACTTGTCAATGACACAAAACTTAATGGTAAGCCCCTTTTGTAGTGTTTTTATACGTTACATTACTTTTTCTATATTTAACACATTTAATAATTTTAATTCAATTATCTTTAAAAAGCTGTATGCAGCAACTTGCCACAAAACGCTGTTGTACATTAATTAACAATAACCATCAGCTGTGAGCCCTTGTGTGGTTATTTTTAAATCCATAGTGAATTGTTGAGCAATTGCCAGCAATTTAATTTAACCTTCAACTCACAACCACCTCTATTTTCTCTGGCGAGTTTCAAAGTCACCCCTTAGTAAAGCCTGAGCGAATTGAACTACAGCGAGTTTGAAAATCTTATCTGCGGCGAGTTTGCATTAGTAAATATGGTGACCTAAAAACCGCCGGTAAATGCAAGCAACCGCCAGTGAGTTTCACAAACTAGCCTCTGGTGTCTTGCAGTGCTCCAGTACCTGCCCTCATGAACTAACACCTGATTGAACCTTTGTTGAACTTAGAGCTACCGTTATCCTTTATTGCAGGGGTTCCCAACCCTGTCCTCAAGCGAGGACTAACGGTCCATGTTTTTTAAATCTCCTTGCTGGAGGTGAGCTCATAACTGACAGTTCTAGATCTCCCTGCTGGAGGTAGTTCTGGATCTCCCTGCTGGAGGTGAGCTCATAACTGACAGTTCTGGATCTCCCTGCTGGAGGTAGTTCTGGATCTCCCTGCTGGAGGTGAGCTCATAACTGACAGTTACATTTTGAAAGCTCCACAGGTTATGCAGCGAGACCTACAAAACATGGACTGTTAGTGGTCCTTGAGGACAGGGTTGGGGACCCCTGCTTTATTGGACAGCTTCTGTTTGCTTTATATAAACGATCCCATTGTAGAAGATCTAGCTCCTGGTAATGAACCAGAAGCAGAAGATACTCAGTTTCTTTTCTGTTTCCTGAAAACTTTTCACAAACCTAACAGAATGCAACACATAAATGTAAATATTGCAATGTGCAATAACAAGTTTTTGTTCTTCAATTTGTATAGTCACACTGGAACATGAAACACTCACCATATGGATGTAAATGGTCACCAGGCATTTGTGGAGGTGTGAGACGCTGTCTGTAGAGATCTGTGCTGTAGACACCTTGGTCTATTGGAAGTAGTGATTGCTGTGGCATTCTGGAGTATGGCACCATAATACCTTCTATCCCACTACCACCATCTAGTGGGTCAAACACAGACAGGTTTTGCAAGTGTTACATGTTTAAGACGTCTTTACTTTTAATCAAATGTGGATTGGGAACTTAAAGTGGCTCTGGAAAAAAATTCTACTAAGCGGCCACATGTGGGGGAGATAGATCTGTTTTAGGTGGGGCTAACAAGAAAAGTAAGTGTGATTAACACAATATATGGAACCTTAATAAGAGCAGTTATATAATGTGAGTGGGGCGATGTTCAGCCAAATATGGACAAAAAAAGCTGTTATGTTAAAGAGCTACAATCCCATCCATCATCTATTTCACAGTATAATAACAAGATTTATAGTGACCTCTGTAATATACATGTAGCACCCTAGTGACTACTGCCTAATACAGAAAGCACTCTGGTGACTGCCACCCAAAACAGAAAGCATCCTAGTGACCACCACCCAATACATAGTGTCCTATTGACCGCCATCCAACACAGAGAGCGTTCTAGTGACTGCTACCCAATACATAGATCCTCCTAATCACTGCCATAAAATACACAGAGCCTCCTAATGACATCCTTTTCAGAGAGAAACCCAGTAACTATCACCCAATGCTTAGGACCTCCTAATGACTGCCATACAATACAGAGAGCATCCTAGTGACCACCACCCAATACAGAGAGCATCCTAGTGACCACCACCCAATAAATAGAGCCTCTTATTGACCACCATCCAATACAGAGAGCATCCTAGTGCCCACCACCACCCAATACAGAGAGCATCCTAGTGACCACCACCCAATAAATAGAGCCTCTTATTGACCACCATCCAATACAGAGAGCATCCTAGTGACCACCACCCAATGCATAGGCATCCTAATGACCGCCATCCAATACAGAGAGCGTCCTAGTGACCGCCATCCAAAACAGAGAGCATCCTAGTAACTGCCACCCAATACATAGAGCCAGACCTGTTGATAGAAATTTTAGTGCCTGGGGTCAAAAGGAAAAATGGTGCCCCTGATCCGGGATTTTAAACCACTTTAACATTAAATATTAACTAATTGGTGCCCCCCCCCCCTTAAATGTTGCGCCCTGGGCAGCTGCCCCTATCACACACCCCTGCATAGAGCCTCCTAATGACAGTCATCCAATACAGAGAGCATCCTAGTGACCACTACCCATTACTGTTAATATCCTAGTTTACCTCCAACAGGTTGGTAGGCTGCTGGGTTGTCTTGAAAACCAGTTGCCTAACGTGTAACCCTGTAAGTCCAATGGCCTCCACCCCTGCTTTTACTTGCTTGTAGATCATATACATTCCCTATACACGCCTCTCTCCCCTTTGTTCCCTCTATATTTACTCTCCCCACAGTTCCCTCTATACCTCTCTCTCTACTGCTGACTCTATGGACCATATACAGACTACCGGAAGTATAACATAAACGTCCAGAGTTTAGCGTTTTTTACTACTGCGCATGCGTATTACATTTTTAAGTTATTTACATATGTTTTCCTTACGTAGATTGCGTATATGATACGTAGATAATGTGAAAATTTACTACGCATGTACAGTAGTTTACTAAGTACGCGTATTTATACATGCATGTAGCAAGGCAACACCCATGACACTCCCCTCGCACGGACAGGTTTTCGGTAACTTACGCCTCCATAGGGCACCATTATTGCTATGTGTGGACTTACGTGTATATCTTACTAACCGCGCCCCCAAAAAGCCCATTTAAATGCCTTCCAGCCCACTCTCACGTAACTTCACATATACGGAACACCCACGCCCCTCTACATATGTCATTAAATGCAATTCAGTAATCTGTGCCTAATGGACTTCTATGCCTAAATACTACGTGACTTGCGTGGAAATAGTTACTACGCATGCGCAGTTAATCCACTCCTAAAAATACGCAAGCAGCCCCACGCAAAATGGTATCTGTGAATACGGTCCTGAGTCATTACTGGCCCAGTAATAGCAATGGATGAGAACCTCAGCCACATTTACTGTTTTATGTAAAAAGACTGACTTCACTTCACGAATTTGCAACCCATTATTGTCTGCCACAGAATGACGTTTTTTGTGGAAATATTTGTAATTGCAATCTGCAGATAGCCAATATTACATCTATAAAGCAAGATGCACCCATTAAACAAATATTTACCTGGGCAAAAATGACACTTATTGGAAATATAGGAAGATGGTCTTCAGTTACCTGCTGGATGTCACCACCTTAACCTCACCCCAGCTGAAATACTACCAGCTTATAGCATAATGTAAATGAGAAGTTGGTGGAATGGGTATTGCTGGTCTTGTCAGTGAAAGGGAATATATGTTGGCCTATGTGTTTTTCTCACCTTCGCTGTCATCGTTACTTTGTCTGCTGTTCCCACGGTTGCCACAGCCAGATCCAAGACGTTGTGTCCCCAGTTGTTCGTGATCTTGCTGCTGTTGCCTTCGGGCTATCTTCTTCATCTAGACAACATGGGGGTATTAAGTTAGGCTCGTAGGCACTCCTAGGGCACTAGCAGGACTAAATACCCCTGTCTGATTGCTCAATGTAGAAATCTCTCTGGGCGCAATGCTTACTTTTAAGTACTTTGTGATGGGATCTGTGATTGGCTATGCAAGCATCAGTGCACATGCTCCTCTAAACAGTTTCCCTTGCACACACAAACTTCCAGTAGACATAACTACCTTAACTTTTCCCAATTGTGTAAGCGGAAAATGCGACAATTCAGATATTGAATCAATGTGCAGCATGTTGGCACGCCTGTACAGTGTATTGTAATATTAAGTCATGCCAACTCGCAGGGGCATAACTACAGGGGATGCAGAGGATATGGGCCAGGGAGAGGGGGGCATGGGTCAGCTGCTCCCCCTGCACTGTCAGAAAGCTATCGGAGACTGACAGCATAAAACAGCACTCGACGCGCCATGTATGAGTGTATGTATGTATCGCGGTGTAGCATCCAGCGCTTATACATGGAGTGCTGTGTTAAGCTGTCAGCGTCAGGCAGTGGTCCTGCCCACCAACGTCCCCAGTCTCCCTGGCTCTACCTAGTCCCGACCAACCAGACTTGTGCCCAGTCTCCTTGCTATGTGGCACGAGTCTGTCACAATCCGCCCTTGCCTACTAGCAATTGCATTTTGTCCCCCCCACTTGTTGGAAGTGTAATTTTACTGAAGCTGGATGGGGCGTATAGCTTTCTGATCGGGTAGCACAGATGCGTGCACACTACAACATAAAATCACATCCGAACACACAAAAAAGGAAAATCAGAAGTGAGAATCCCGTAATAATTATACCCATTAGAGATTGCTAGCTCTTCATCCACGTTGGATTAGGACGTGAAGGAGTCATCCATGAATACTGCCCGCTATGGACCTAGGGCTAAGTTTACTAAACTTCTCAAAAGCAATAATGGAGGTATAGCCCATAGCAACCAATCAGATTCTAGCTGACATTCTCTAGCATGTAATAAGAAAGTGAGAACTAGAATCGGATTGGTTGCTATGGACATCTACATTTTTCTTTAGTTTACTAAATCTAGCCCCAAATGTTTGTACCAGGTGGAAACAATATACAGTACGAGGCAAGGGGTGTGGGTTGCTGGTTCTCGAAAGGGCCGTTTCATACCAGTGATTTCATCATTTTTTAGAAACCGATTGGTTCTGCCTCTAGGAGGAGAAGCAATCGATGTTCCCAGGACCGGAAGCCTACTCTGCAAATGGCAAGTATATTTCTACCCTAACACTTATTCTTATCCTTACCCCAACCCCTCCCTTCCACTACCCTAATCCTCTCCTCCCCTCCCCACAGCCTAAGCCTAGACTCCCCTACCCACAGCCTGAACCTAACCCTCTCCTTCCATTACTTTAACCCTAACCCTCCCCTTTCATGACCCTAACCCTCCCTTCCCTGGAGCCTGACCCTAAAAGTCCCCAGAAAGTGTTACTCACCTCTCCGATCGGGTCTGTGGTGGGTGCAACAGGTCCAGCGTCTTCCGCTGTGACTGGTCCAGTGGCTTTCAAAAAATGAATGGGTAAGTATGCCGATCAGGATACTTACCCATTGTAAAAAAAAAAATTGAAAATGGCTGCCTTTTCTAAATAGAGACAGCTGAAAATGAGTTTTTTTCGGCTGTCTCTATTTCTATAAGGGCCTTTTGTTGCCAGCAACTCTGTCCCTTGACAAAGGGGTTGTCTGAAGACTGCACAGACGTGGAGGGAAATATAGCATGAGAATCAGACGGCAATAAATACCTCAACACATATATGTTGGTTGCACGGTCTGCTCTGAAAATAAGAATAGGTGAACATAAAAGAGGCATTGACAGATGATATAAAGGACAGAAAAGAATAGAATAATCCTGTTATGCATTCAGAATGGGCACCATTTAGTTTTGCACTTTTAAATGGCGAAAATAAAAATGCAATAAACAAAAAGAAACCTAAAAGAAAAAAAAACAGAAAACCAAGTGTGTGATTAATAGCTACTTTTCTTGTTTTTTGAGGAAGAAAGAAATTATTTTGTTCTAAAATAAATGTTGGCTTAATCCCACCCAGGTAAAACTTTCATTGCATGGAAGGAAAGACTCCCCAACACACTTTTTAAACAACCCTTTTAAGCATAGATCTTTCTCAGCAATCTGCCAAAAATCTATGAAGTTAGCTAAAGGAAATAGCTGGCGAGACACATGCAATGAACCCTAAATGCCATGCACTACTAATCATTTCTCAGTGCTGTGATTGGCTACAGGGAATCCACATGTAACTGGGTTTGATGAATACACCTGTGGGAGCTACAAGTGTGTTAATCTTTGAGCTGTAAGACATTGTGGCATAGTGTGGGTCAGGCAACAGCAAGACAATAAAATAACTTTGGGACAGGAGGTCAAGGTCCCTAAATGGTTTAGGAGAGTTTGTACAGTACACCCGTGGCTGTACCTTGGCTCTCTGGTTCTGGAACCAAACCTGAACAACACGTACGGTCAGACCTGTTTCTGCTGCCAGTGTCTCCCTCACCTGTCAAAGAAATGAGCGTTGTATTAACAGGGTATAAGGGCAATATGATTGTCCAGAAGACTCTGAAGTATGGTGGTTGTTCAAGAAAATGGCAGAATAACATGGATATAAGCAAAAATAATATTTAATTAAATATATTAATGCAACAGAACAATGTTAAGGTCTCTCTGCATATCTTATTTCTAGATGTGCCCGTGTCAGCCCCATCATACTGGATGAACAGCGGGATTATGATATTTATCAAGTAGAAAATATCCTAGCTCTTCTCCACTTGTCCTCCAATGGACTGGAGCCTTCCCTACTCTCCACACTGGAGAATGGTGAAACATTTTAATGGTGACCATTCTGTACCCTGTCCTAGTCCCCTCCTATGTCCTGATCCAGAGTAATACATGCTCCAGATAGTGTAGAGTGTTTGGACCAGATCCAGAATTCCGTAAAACAGGCAATTTACTGAATGTGTAAGTAATCCATGTGAGTGTTTGTGTACTTGGTGGTTACGTATCGGAGTGTACTGTCACTGGTTCTGGATTCTGCGCTATAAGCATGTCCCACAGTAAGGCACGAGGACCCGCCGTGTGTACATCATGTACGTATGGTGGGCTGGGGTAGTTATCTTAAACATACAGTAAGGGCTTGGTTAAGCCCTTATGTATGATCAATCATTACCATTTTATGTGGGGCGGTTCTGTAGAAGTTATGGCAGGGCCCAGGTTCTGAAAATGTTGTACGTGCGAGGGGAATGTACATGCACTGTTAGGTGTCCATGAGGACTGTGGTTGAGAAACCTAGTAAATGAAACAGGCTATGTCATACTTGGCAGATCTCTCAGACTGTCCAGGAGATTCCTGAAATTTGGTTCATATAAGTGGGGTTGACGTGGTCTAATGCAAATTGTAGCTCCGCCTCCTGCTTAGTGATGTTATGGCTCACCCAGATGGGGGAGGTTCTAGATTCCACAATACATGTTATGAAGCATGCTCCCCTGGAGACTGTCAGTTGTTTCTACACAATAGGAATGATTAAGGCATTGGTATAAAGGGGAGCTTTATGGCCTGTGCCTGATGGTTTGTAAGAACTTGAGATGATTTAAACATTCAGAATGTCACATGGATGTCTCCATTCTTGTTACCTTTCTGCATGGCTTGGAAGACACTTCAAATGATGCTTTGAATGCCCTGCGCTGCTGGGTGGTAAGTATGGTCCTTGGCCTCTTTGATCTCTTTGGATCCTTTGCATCCTCACTTCCTTTTCCATGGAGATTATTTCCATCCTCGTCCTCACTTTTAACTGTAAATCAAATCAAATCATTTTCCTCAGAATAAGTAAAACATACATCTAAGAACGTGTGACAACATGGGATGCTGCTTTCACGGGTGCATGAGCTCATTTTCATTCTAAAAATTTTGAAAATGTATTGATCCAAAATAGCTAATGGTGCAATAGAATTATTATATCAGCTTCGTGGACCTGTTGATCCTACTTTAATCACAATACTAAGGGGACCAGATTCACACGGTCCCCTCCTCTGACCCGACCTTAATTAACCGTGCATATTTTACTTCTTAAGGAGGCAGAATACGCATGGAGGATCCCCAGCCCTCCCTCCCAGTCTAATCAACCTTACTTTCCCCGGCGGTACACTGGTACGCCTCCTCTTACCTTAAAAACCGAGTGCAGTTTTTATAGACCTCATGATGATCGCATGTGCAGTTCGTGGAAATTGAGAAATGCGCATTTAAGAAGCCTCTGTTACTTAGGTGAAAGTCAGGGCCAGGGAGTCAGAGGGCCGAACCAATGACAAAATATAATTAGGTGCAATTCTGAAAGGGAGGCAAATTTAAAAGTGTCTACAGAGCTTAGAGTTGACATTTCCAAGCTCAACGCTAAACTACAGATTTAAAATATAGCTATTCCCCTCATTTCATCTGCATTCACTCGAATAGGAGCTGTTCAATCAGTGCGCTATCCGTGTTCTCCAGACTTCTGACATATGACACAAGTGATAGGCATAGGTGGGTTGCACTCAAAAGTGGGCAGGACTAAGTATTATAATGTACAGTATAGGAAGTTCAGGGGCAGAAATGCCATTGGTGCAACGACACCGGGGCCCATGCTGATACAGGGATCCAAAGCCGTCATCACCGCACTGTCAAAGCTCTCCACCAGTTTACCTGGGATATCATCAGGGCGAAAGCATATTTTTTGCACCTGGGCCTACAACTCGCTATTTCCACCCCTGAAGAAGTTCATTGCTGCAAGGGGCTTGGTTAGCAGTCTGCGCGCCTGGATGTGATGGAGCTGCGATTGCAGATCGGAACACACCCAGTAATCGTAGATTCCCAAAAGCTTGAATCCTGTCTACATCTTTTGTGGATTCCATCTGCAGAGCAACCGCCCAGTAAGCTTCTTTTACGCCCACCAGGCGGCTGGTCTGTGCGTGCAGAATAGGGTGACCCTGATTATAAATTCCGCCATTGTGTCTGAACATCTAATATTGGCACCTACCAGATCCAGCTGGTGTCAGACTAAATGTGCTGAGCATCTCCCGCTCCCTCTCATAGTCGCTGCGACAGAGCAGCTGCCCCTCCTTCAAGACGAATTCATCTCCGCGCTCCAGCCTCCGCTCGCACTCACAGCAGTAGAAGCAGGCCACATGGTAGACATTGTTGAGCACACGCATGATGAGTTCTGATGGCATCACAGTCTTAAGGCAGCTGTTACATTTAGTGGCAAATAATCTGTAAGGGATGAATGCAGGAGCGGGGGATAGGTATCTGGAAACCAATGCAGTCATGAATTGTGACATATTTCTACCAGGATAATAGCGGCCCTTTTTCAGATAATTCAACACCATCATTTATAATAATAATAATAATAATAATCATCTTATAGCAATAAGAATCAATTTACTTTCTCTTAGGACACACACATGAGCAGTGCCACCACCAGGGGGGACAAAAGTTTTATCCCAGGCCCAGAGAGGAGGCCCATCTATACACCCCGTATCTCTCCAGCAGCAGGTATCGGCAGTATCCTACCAAGGATACTTGCTACTTGAGATGTGTAGCACACTGCACAACAACAAGCTAATGCCCAGTGAAGCATTTCTCTGTGCTCGTTGTGAATCACTACTGCAAGTCTGCCCCTATCCCAGGCCCCATTACTCCTGGTGGCAGCCCTGTAGATGGGTCACGCAGCCAGGCAAGGCAAAAGAAATCTTAGGGCCCGGCACACTCATGTTTTTAGGGCCCTCACCCCTCCTCAATTGCAGAGGCCCGTCACAGCTTTCCCCTTTGCCTGGCATGTAATCTCGATAAAAAAAATACGAAATACAGACAGACGAAAGCTCATTTTCGGCTGTCTATATTTCAAAAATATCACTAATTAGAAGATTTTATTCATGAATGGGTAAGGATGCCGAATTTATTTTTACCCATACATTATTTCCGAAATCTGCCAACCGCTACAGACCCGCTGTTAGAGACTCACTGCTGCACCCAACAGGTTAGCGTATAGGGAGACTCTTAGGATTAGGCTATGTGGAGGGGAGTCTTAGGGTTAGGCTGCAGGGAGTGGAGTCTTAGGGTTAGGCTGTAGGGAAGGGATTCTTAGGTTTAGGCTGCAGGAAAGGGAGTTTTAGGGTTAGGCTGCGAGATTTGGGGGTCTTAGGGTCAGGCTGTGGAGAGGAGAGGAGAGGGTTAGGGTAATGGAAGGGGAGGGCAAGGGTGAGGATTAGGATAAGGCAGGGCCGTAATTAGGGGTGTGCAATAGGGGAGGCAGCACAGGGAGCAAAGCCTATTGGGGCACAAGTAAGTTAATATTTAAGGTTAAGTTGGCTTGGAATTCAGGGTCAGGGGCACCTATTTTCCTTTTCCCCCCTGGCGCTAAAATTTCTAGTTACGGCTCTGGGATAAGGATTAGGGAAAGG
>WWET01004926.1:42175-56820 GCA_011038615.1 Limnodynastes dumerilii
GGAAAGATAAATACCACTCGCCGCTGTAAATTAATTTTGAAGATGATCAATTGTTTCTACTTGGCGAGGCAGAAGCAATCGATTTCAGAGCCAGCTCGAAACTGGCTGGTAGAAAACGGCTTTCAGAAAAGGGCCATTCTGACCGCTGACCCACACCCCCTTCATTCCCCCCTGTCGCCAGGCCTGCACTCAGCTGAAAAGGTGTGACACACACATGCTGCATCCTGGTATTCCCCGCAATTCCCAGTATTTCCAGCAATTTTTGTGTGCTTGAGATTGCAAAATGTAAGGTCACCTATGGCTGTCAGAAGGTCACCTGTGCAGAGTAGTTACATCCGAATCTATTGCTCTGATAATGTCTGGATCTGGACCAAAAGATTATTGGCAAATGAAGCTCATAAGCCCGGATTCACAACACCGAACATGTTCCACATATGTCCTTTATTTCCCGATACCATGCATGTGTAGTAACTATTTTACGTAATCTACGTATTGTTTCATTGCATAGATTGCGTATATGCTGTCTTTAAAGATCACATATACGCAATCTATGTAACAAAATGATAAGTAGATTATGTAAAATAGTTACTACGCATGCGCAGTAGCTATTGTTTATTGAATTACGTCCATCTATGGAAAACGGACGTAGTTCTGGATCCATACCGTAGTCTCTATTGTATCTCTGTTGTAGATTATAACATTTATTACATAAAATCTGGTTAGAGTCTCTCTCGCTCTCTCATTCTCTCGCTCCTGCTCTCCATTCTTTTTGACCAATCACATCAAGTAACACGCTGGTTCTGTTTTACTATATGATCTTTTTTTTTTTTTTTTTGGACAAATAATATATAGATCAACATAAATGTGTGATGATAAAAATATGAATAAGAAATAAACAAAAACATTTGGTTAGTCATTAATATTATATATTGTGTCCATTAAGCAATTAACAATAAATAGCACTATATAGTTTCCTTAATCAGAAACCACATAAAGCTCCTTAAAAGTATTATGTATGTGTTGAAATACACTTTCTACTTACAGGGCTTCTTCCCAGATGCACCCACTCTGAGGAATGAGTTCATGAGCCTTCAATATGTGTCTCTTCCAAAAAGCTTACTAGATTCCTCAACATCCCTCTGTACCTTCTCCTACCCTACTACCAAACTCTGTACTTTCCAATAGCCCTTTCATATAATACCTAAGTTTTCAGGTGTTGAAGAGCAACAGTTTGATTCTTGAGCCATAGAGCATCATTTATAGTCTCAAAAACACTGCATCATTTATTTCTGGTGTACAACTTTAGGTTTCCTTTGGGTTGGTTCCATGTATTATGGGATGTTACAAGCATCGGGCTAGATCCAGACTTAAGTTCACTTTAAGTTTGATCTTGTAGGGTAATTATGCACTAGAAAGTGTAGTGCACTCCCCCGGGCACTGCCATCGAACACATCATTTTGCTGATTTACGAGTTCAAAACCCTACCTTTACTTTTCCTTCCGTATCTCTGGCCATAGGTATTGCCTTGTCATACGTAACTGCCTAACCCAGCTTATACTGTACAATTGTTAAATGCCTCCCTCCACCTACAATGAGCATTTTCTGCTTGCGTAGGGATGACACGCCCCTTCATAGTTACGAACAAGTTACGTACGATCAGAGTTACTATGCTTAACATTTGCCGTATGCATGCACAGTGCGTTCCAACAGCCAAATTTGTTGGAACTGGCCCATCCTGCTTCAATGGAATGAATCGAGGAAAAGCTAAGAGAACACAATGGTTAAAAGGTCCTGGTTTCAACCAGTTGGTCTGTAAGGGATTTTCTAATTTCAAGGGACGGCTGCTCTAGCAGCATTATGTATGTAAATAATGGAATTTATGGTTAAATTATTCGGTCAAAATTCTGGGATGGATAGGGTAGAAAAGCCAGTAATCTATCCAGTGATAAGTCTTTTTTTACTCAGATATCAGCCAGCATGTATTGGAGTACCAAGGGCACTGTTACATCTCCAGGTATTATTTTTTTTTTAGATTACAAAGACATCTATACTGACATTACTTTAATGCTTCGTAGTTTGGTACTGACATTGGGGTAGATCCAGAACGCCGCTTGCAATCCGTTTACTAGCGTAGCGTATTTACGCGTGCGTACTTTCTATACACTCCCCTAGGCACACCCCTTGAATGTACGTACTTTGACCAAGTTCCGCTTTGCAAACCCTACCTAAACTTTTGGCTGCGTAACCGCTGTCGTCTGCACACGTACAGATGGGCATCACGGACTTACGCAGCTAAGCACGCCCATACTGTACACTTTAAATGAAAACCCCTGCCTACAATGCGTATTTTAGAGTTTTGGCTCACGTAAAATTGGCACGTCCACACGTACGAATTTACAGCAAATACATTAATGACCCATACGCTCAGAGTTCCGTTCCGTATTGTAGCGTATTCTCTGTCGTGCGCATGCGCAGTACATGTAAAAAGCGATTTTATGTGTCCACAAGCGTTGTTCTGGATCTGCCCCATTACCTTGATGCTTTGTAGATTGGTACTGACATTACCTTGATGCTTCGTAGTTTAGTACTGACATTACCTTGATGCTTCGTAGTTTAGTACTGACATTACCTTGATGCTTTGTAGTTTAGTACTGACATTACCTTGATGCTCTGTAGTTTAGTACTGACATTACCTTGATGCTTTGTAGTTTAGTACTGACATTACCTTGATGCTTTGTAGTTTAGTACTGACATTACCTTGATGATTTGTAGTTTAGTACTAACATGGATATGTTTGAAGATCTGTTTTCATGGCTCTATGCCTATATCTGTAACCCAGGTTAGGATTTATTTGGGGAGTCAATGGGTCAGTGGTGTACTGAGGTGTGTTATGTAGAGTGGAGGCATTTGTAGATATTGATCTCCTCAGCTGGTATAGATTGGGTGTTAATGTGGGATGGTGGATCTTAGGAATTTTGACTCTGATCTGTAGACCATGAAGTGGTTCATGCTCTGCTTGTTCCTTAATAGGGACCACCATTTAATTTGTTCATCTCCTTATTCTTGTCTCTTTATTGCATCATACTAATACTATGAAATCTTTCTGAAGGTCGTTAACAAATTTCGTAAAATATAATCATCATTGTACTCTATCCAGTCAGGTCATTTTGAGAGGCTGTCATTACTGTAGATTGGACTTGGATTAGCAGGAGATAACTATTGAGGTTAAATAGTCTTGTTTTATTTTTTGTTAAGATGGTCTCAAGGTATTGAGTTTGCGTGGTGTACAACTTAAATAGTGTCAGATTGCATCATAGCCAATGATTTTAATAATTGATAATGACATTTAATAAGTATCCAATTCATTGATCAGGTTGGGAAAATGGGTTTTAAACAAATGAGGCTCCTTTGTGCCTTTTTTCCTCACTGTCCCCATGTCAATTGCCTCTGTACATATTGAATACAAGGATGCCCCTGTCTGTCCCCATATTTGATGTGAAATATATTCGATAAGGCACCATTGACACTTTTCAAGTGTTTTTTGTACTTAGCCTAATGTGCTCCAGCAGACTAGATGCAAATCGCCAATCAACACTTCCAGACTCCTATAGACGAGTAATAGGCAAGGTTTGCTCCTACATGAGTGGGGTTTGCCGGCACGATATCCTTCATTTTGAAATGGCGACATTCTGAAATTTAGAAAGCAGTGAAGAGGCGAATCCTTGAGTCAGGAGTTTCATCCACCAAAAAGTAAGTGTTTATTCTAACCCCATCCTTAACCCTTTCCTAACGCTAACCTCCCCATTCCCGCAGCCTAACCCTAACCTTCCCCTTCTTCAGCCTAAAACCCTAACACTCCACAGCCTAACCATAACCGCTCATGCCCTGCAGCCTAACAGTAACCCTCCATTTCCTGCAGCTTAACCCTAACCTTCCCCTTAAGCCCTAACCCTCATCTTTTACCTGCTGCAGCTTCTGCAGCCTAGCCCTAATATACCCGCCACAACCGCCTCTCGCTATTGGGAACGGGGAAATAGGTTTCCGTTACCTATAGCAAATTTCTATTTTCCAAGCTTTTCAAACAATTATACTGCCTAAGCTGGTGGCTGTATCATGTTCGAAATCCGGCCACTCGGACCGGAAACTGCATCCCCTCCTACATACATGAGGCATTAGGCCCATTACTCTTGTGATTTTGTCTTTGGCCTCTCCATCAGTACAGGTAGGAGAGGTTGGACATGATTAATCAGCAGTTTTCTGTAGTGTTTGAGGTTTCCTGTAACTCAGGCACTGAAATGTGTTCTTGCCTTCTTTGGAAATGATGTTTGTGCGCCTCTAGAAATGTGAAAAGACAGATTAGAAGTATTTCCTTTAAAAGCGTTATAGCAGCTTACTGAGAAACCATCTGGTCCTTGGCTATTTCCGTTTCAGTGCAAGGTCATGTTCTTACATTGTAATTGGACCAAGTTTGAATAGTGATTCAGAGGTAATTTATTTTTTCTGAATACTCTGGACTTTAAAGGTGCATAGTGATTAGGGCGTTTAGTTTATAGAGCTTGGTATCAGGGGCGAAACTACCATTGTTGCAACGTCACCGGGGCCCATGCTAATACAAGGGCCCACAGCTGTCATCACCGCACTGCTGAAGCTCTGCACTGGGTTACCTGGGATATCATCAGAGCCATATTTTTTCTGCACCTGGACCCACAGCTCGCTAGTTCCGCCTCAGCTTGGTATAATAATTCTAGAACACCTTTGTAAAATGATCAAAGGTCTGAACACTTGCTCCATTGCTGTCCCAAACTTATTATACATAAAGCTGGCCATACACTAGAGCGGTTATTGGTCCTATCATCCAATTATCAGCCAATAATCGGTCCAGAAATGCTAGGGTCTGATAATTTTAGCATTTACCTCTCTCAAACTATTATCTGCAGAAAGCTACCGATCAGACCTGTACCATCAGGCATGCTCTATAAAAGCAGTAATAAACTAATGTAAGCTCTGTATTCTGTATTATTGCAATACCTGCTCTTAATTATGGATTCAAACAGACAGGGAAACTCTAGCCAGAAGGTATAGGTACCACACACACTACTGACCGGAGTTTCTACAGCCAGCACATTACCTTGTTGCACAGGCCTCCTTCCAAGATTGACAGGAGGCCTGTGTAGCCAATCAGAGCCAAGACTAAAAGGAGGCCCATGCAGTCAAGCAGTTGCAAGGGTCTCCTGTCATTCTTTGCAGCCCTTCCATCTTCAGTCAGGATTGTCGGTCCCAGCAGGATAGGTGTGTGGCGCTGATATCAGAACATTTTCCTAAGGGAAAATCTTCCCTTACATAGGGAAGACATAAATTAACAATGTTGGTAATCAGCCAATCAGTAGAGACTTCCGGTTCCGGCAGGCATGTGAGAAGCCGTCGGAGTAACAGCTCTGCCTAACCCAGCTCCTATAGCCGCTGATATCAGAACATTTTCCTAAGGGAAAATCTTCCCATTTATTGGACACAACCTTCTGGGAGTGATAATTGCTTTAGTGAATTGCCAGCTTAAGTGAGGGCTTTTTAGTCTCTTAACCTTTTTAGCTAGAATTCTACCTATGTATAATATTTGTGTTTCCTCTAGCTCTTGATTATGTTTCATTTTGTCATGGAGAGATTGAGGTCTGTGCCAGGGACTGGAAAGTCTCAGTAGGTCAAAAGTCTTATGTGTAGTCACACCCGTTAAAAATTAATCCTACATCTACCAGGAGACATAAATTAACAATGTTGTTAATCAGCCAATCAGTAGAGACTTCCGGTTCCGGCAGGCATGTGAGAAGCCGTCGGAGTAACAGCTCTGCCTAACCCAGCTCCTATAGCCCGCTCATCTGCGCCTCTCAGCTCCAAATCGCGGCCAGAATGGCAGTAAGGCATCTGGAGAGCAGCCTGCATTGATGGATAAGTATTTATCCAGCGCCATGCCAGCCAAAGCCCCAAAAACAAGGCAGGAGGGACAGCATGGTGCGCCCAAGATGGCGGCCGCAGCTGCAAGCACCGCAGGAATAGCGGGGACAGTGCGTGTAGGGGATTCTCCTCCTAGTAAAGATCTCCCCCCTCAGTTATCACCTGTAAGAGAGTCTGTCAGTCCAAGCTCACAACCTCCATTATCTTATGAGGAGGTAGTCAAAACCATTACAGACACCATGGGGCCTCTCCTTCAAGCACAAGCTCAGGCATTCACAGTGGCAGTGCAAGAGATTAAAGAGCAGCAAGTGCAAATGAATCAGAAGGTGCTTATACTAGAGCAGTATGTGGGTGATATGATTCTCAGCTTAAAAAATGCACAGATATCATAAATAAAGAGCAAAATCAGATCTGGAACAAGTTGGATGATTTCGAGAATCGATCCCGCCGGAATAATCTGCGAGTGATTGGGTTACTTGAGACACTGAAAGGCCCTGATCTGTTCAGATTTCTTTCAGAATACCTTTCCCGCATTATTGAAAACTGAGCAAGAGTGTGCTGGAATTATCATAGAGGAGGCCTACCGCTTGGAACCACTCAGGGACTCCATCAACTCTAGACCGTGTCCGGTGATATTCAAGTGTCTCAATTATCTTCATAAAGTTGCACTCTGGAATGCAAGCAAGCGTACCAATGAAATCGTGTGGGAAGGCTATAGACTCCCTTTATTCCAAGATTACTCCATGGAGGTCGCAGGAGCGCGTAAGGAATTTTATCCAATCTGTACATATTTGGTGAAAGCGGGAAGAAAGTTTGCCTTAATCTACCCTGCACGCCTTCGAATCTTCTTTGGGAAGGATTATAAAGATTTTCTTACACCTAAAGAAGCATACGGTTTCCTTGAGGGAGAAAAAAGTGCTCCTGATCCGTCTGAGAAACGACAGAGAGATGAAGTGGGAATCTACCTTGAGCCATCTTAAACCTGGATCTTAACCCCTAGTGCTTTCACTCTTCTGTTGACTAGATCAAGTTGGAAAAGAAAGTTGTTTGCTTTTATTTGTTGCTCCTCCTGACTTGAAGTTGTTTTTTCTGGAGCTGAACTTTTAACGGAGTGGGACATAAGGCGTGAGCATATTCCGCAAGTATTCGCAATATTTGTTGCTTTTCTAATTTACTCCCGGAAGGGCGTTTTTCTTATTTGATGGAGAGGGGGAATACACTCCCTTCTCTCGGCTGTTTTTAGTTGTTAAGTTTAAGTTTATGTTTTTAAGCTGGCATTTTTTTCTTTTATTTAAAGGCAGTTTCTGGTCTAATTTGTATTGTACTATGGCACTATCTCTAATAGCTAAATATTCCAATTGTGAACAGGTAAAAGCGGCACTCCACTATTTCGCAGTACTGACTGTTATTTTTGTATTGCAAAGGTATATGGTACAACTCATTATAAATGCTCATTTTTATAATCAGTGATGGCTAGCATCAAAGTAGGAACGTGGAACGTTGGAGGGATCAACTCTCCTATTAAGAGAAAACGTTTATTCACTTATATTTAGAAATTAAACTTGGATATTGTACTAATGCAAGAGAAGCATCTGGTTGAGAAGGAATTACTAAAACTTAATTATGGTGTATATAAGTTATTATCAGCAGCTCATTACAACTCAAAAGCGAGAGGTGTCGCAGTATTAGTCAATAGGAATGTAGTTACATGGTCAACAGACTGATAAAGAGGGGAGATACTTGATTCTCGATGTGTCTCTGAATATGTCCCGTTATACTATCTGCAATGTATATGCCCCGAACTCTTACAGTAAGGCCTTTTTTCAGAATTTGCTATCTCTTCTTTATGTACATATTGATTCTTCTCTGATTGATTTAATAGCTTCCCCCAAGCTTGATAGGTGTAAAAAGCTCCCGCAAATTACCTAAACTGGGAATTATGCAGTTTGCTAAGAAATTACACCTAGTGGACATATGGAGAATGAGGCATCCAGGGTCCAAAGAATTTTCTTGTCTTTCAGCTGCCTATCACACGCTGTCAAGGTTGGATTATTTGTTAATCTCTGAGGACCGTATGCATAGTGGCCGAAGTTCTCTTATATGTTCTACTGCACATGCGCAGTAATTTGTAATGTAATGCATGCGCAGTAGAACATATCGGAGAGCTCTGCATACTGCCCAGAGTCTGTTACCACAGGTACAAAAGACGGAGATAGAGCCTATAGTAATTTCGGGCCATGCGGTGACATGGATGCAAGTAGAAACAAATAAACCTAAATCAATATATAATCAATGGAAGTTTCCTATGTATCTGGTAAATAACACAAGGTTTCGTGATATGCTTAAAGCTACCTGGGCTTCATTTCGACACTCCAATCAGGCTCACCTAGCGGACCCACAACTATATTAGCAAAGATTTAAAACTGTAGCGAGAGGGGCGATCATGTCATTTGTTTCAACATGTAAAAAAGAAATAACAGCAGAGTACCTGCAAGCTCAAAAGGCTCTCCCTACTGCATATCATATCTATATAGCGAATCCTACACAAGCACATCTTTATCAGTATAACATAAAAAAATGCAATTGGAAGGGGTGTTGGGTAAATTGGGGGATAGGAGTGCAGCCCAGAGGAAGTTTACATTTTATAAGGGAGGTAATAAATCAGGTAGATTACTCTCAAATCTTCTGCAAGGCGATCGCAAACCTACTTTTATAGCAGCAGCCAGGGATAAGAGCGGAACTTTGAGACATGAAAGCCAAGAGATAATAAATATCTTTAAAATCTTTTATGAAGACTTGTATACACAGGGCCCACTTAATTTAGAAAATAGGCAAAACTTCTGGGATAATACAAGCTTACCCCAAATTACAAAGAACCAGGCAAAAGCTCTCCTAGCCCCCATTACTTTGTTTGAGGTGCAAAAGGTGATTAAATTGTTAAAAGCCCAGAAGGCTCAAGGTCCGGATGGATATGGTAGTGAATTTTTTTAAATTTTGGCCCTGGAGATCGGAGAAACACTGTTGGATTTTTTCAACTCCATATTAATGGAGAGAATAGTCCCTCAATACTTCAATGCCGCAGTTATAAACATTTTGCCATAACCAGGGAGAGCCTTAGATCTACTGTCTTCCTATAGGCCTATCTCCCTGCTAAATACTGATTATAAGATTTTCACAAAAATTTTAGCGGACAGACAAAGTAATTGTACCAGGAATAATACATCTGGATCAAACGGGGTTCATATGGGGCAGGCATTCGATGGTTAATATTCGGAAGGTTCTAGCTGTGATACAGCATGCAGAAAGCTCAGGGGGCCCGACCCGGTGATGATCCTATCATTGGATGCTGAAAAAGCATTTGATATGGTTACTTGATGGGATCGTTGCGGGGGTTCAGCTCCCCGGAAAAGTTTGGGTTGTTGCTCAGTGCATTATATACAGACCCATATACGTGCATTATGGGAAATGGGCTCATTTCTGACGCTATCTTTATCCAAATAGGAACGTGCCAGGGGTGTCCGTTATCTCCTTTATTATTCGCAATAGCAATTGAGCCCTTGGCAGTAGCTCTAAGAAATTTACCAAGGTTTAAAGGGATAACTATTTGTAACACAGAACTTAAGCTAGCCATGTTTGCTGATGACATGCTGCTGTTTATGTCTCAGCTACATGAATCTATCCCAGCAGTTTTGTCTCTTATTGAGTCATTTGGATCCTTTTCGGGATTTAAGGTAAATCTTACCAAATCTGAAGCAATGCTATTCTCTAATTCTCTCTCTTGAGACACTAAGGAATTAATTGCTAACAATTTTAGATTGACACACACTCGGTTTCGTTATCTAGGGATACAAATCACCCCTTTGACACAAACACAATTTTGCGTCTATTGCAAATACGTTGCAAAATTGGATGAACTTACTCCTATCCTTGATGGGAAGGATGGCAGTTGTTTAAAGGGGTAGTTTTCTCAAGATTATCTTATCTTATCCAAATGCTCCCAATCTCACCAACTACCATGGATATTAATAACTGCATTAAACTGTTTACAAAATGTATCTGGCAAAATAAGAAACCGAGAGTAGCAAAAACTAGGCTACAATTACCAAGAAGGGAAGGAGGCCTTGGGTTTCCGGATATTCACAAATTTATTCATGAAGCTCACTTCTGTTACCTGTCTGATTGGCTGCTTAACAAAAAAGTATACACTAACCTAGAATTGGAGCAAGCACTTGTAGCACCTCTCACCCTGGGGACCTTACTACACCTTCCCAGAAAAGCAATACCAGATGAGATATTGAATAGTATTTATTATAAGGACACATATAAATCATCAATAGATATCCATAACATTTTGAAGAGTGATCCCTCAAACACTAGGAATAACACATTGTGGGGAAACCCAGCCTTTGCACCCAGCTTGCAGAATGCTCTTTTTGGGATTTGGAAAGACAAGGGTATCATAGCAACTTGTGACGTTTTCGATCCTGGAGGACAACTATATACTTTCGATGGGCTTAAAGATAAGTTTGGAATATCTAATAGACTTTTTTTTATGTACTTGCAAGTACGTCATTTTGCTCAGACAACCATTTCTCATTCGCCCCAGGGTGAGAACCCGATTGAAAAGTTAGTTTTTTTTTAAAGTCTCATCCCTTTCATATAAGATATATATATATGATGCACTTTGGAAGGATTCAGCTAGAATTTGGAAAGGCCCTTTGCAGGCTTGGAAAAAGAGATCCCAGAAATGGAATTATTGAATTATTATTAAAATGGAATTATGAAATCTTTAAAGTCCTCACAATTACAAGAAATCCACTTAAAAATGATAAATAGAGCTTATATTTCCCAAGCACAGCGAAAGTATATGACGGCAGAGGAAACAGGGCAGTGTTTAAAATGCCATGCCACCAAAGCAAATGTTATTCACAATGGGGTAGAACTACGTTTGCCGTACGTTCATTCGCGTAGCGTATTTTTGTGTGCGTATATTCTATACACTCCCCTAGTAACACCCCTTGAACATACGTATTTTGTCAAGATACGCTTTCCAAACCCTACCTTAACTTTTGGCAAAGTAACCGATGTGATCCGCTCACGTACATATGGGCAACACGAATTTACGCAGCTAAGCACGCCCATACTGTACACTTTAAATACAAACCCCTGCCTACTTCACGTATTTCAGACGTATTTTGGACTCACGCAAAATTGGCACGCCCACACGTAAGTATTTACGTGACACATACGTGAATGGCCCATACGTTCACAATTACGCTACGTTACTGTGCGTATTTTCTATGGTGCGCATGCGCAGTACTTACCAAAAGGTAAGATTTTACGTCTCCGCCACACGTAAATTCGCTCAGAAGCGTTGTTCTGGATCTGGGCCAATGTCTGGGAATGTGGTAAAATTCGTAAGTTTTGGGATAAGGTCCTTTTGTCCATTAATTCTTTGTTTGGCCAACAGTTGCCCAAAAGTCTATTAGCCTTTTTGTGGGCAAACTTTAAAGATAGGTTGCCCAATCCCATAGTCAAGGCCGGTATTCCCTATTTCGGTATTGTAACAGTGGCAAAAAAAGTTATTTTGAAAAACTGGACGAAAAAAATCCCCTCCCTTCTTAAATAATGTAAAGGACGGTTTAATGGAACTGGTTTACTTAGATAGGAAAGCCACTCTTCCTGATATAGAACCAGGGGGTGTAAAATTCTGGGGTACATTTATCGAGTCCTTGCCAGATGAACAAGCTAAACATATTATGAATCCCTTTGAATCTACAAAATGGTTTCTCATTAGAAATATAGATGTACAGGGGGGAGGCATTGGGTAGATGACTGTTGTTCAGGAGTGCTGCTGCTACGTGATGTCTTGCCTATTGGAGTAGTGTTATATTCATACTATCTGCATATTAGAGTGCTGAATAAGTAAATATTCTAATGACTGAAATGTTTTTATATTTCGCATTTTCCCAGAGACGGACTTCTGATATTTCACTGTTAGGGCAGCAATGTAGTAGTTAACGAAATGGTGTTTCTATTGTTTAATATGAATAATAGGTCACAGTTTTATTAGTCGCTACTCTTCTTTGTTGTAATAGTTATTTGTGATTTGATGTCTTGCAATGGATGCTATTTCTCTATGTACATGTCAACATACTGATTGTAAGATGTTACTAGCTGTAATAATTTCTGTAAAACGCAATAAAATGTTTAATAAAAACAATAAAAAAAATCAGCCAATCAGTAGGATCACTTTAAATGGATATAACAAACCAGATACTTAGAACCGATCGCTTAGCGTAGACCCCATGTGTTCACTTATCCGTTTGAATGCTTGGAAAACAAGTGGCATGTGGCAGTTTCCATGGTGTTCTGATTGCAGAACTCAGCCTTACTATTTATGATTCCTCCCCACTTAAAATACTGATTAAACATCTGGATCATCCGAGTGCCTGAATCTCCACCTTTTACTGTAAATTGTAACGATAAAACCCCTCTGACTTACCTAACCCACCCTCCATCAGAAGAAGTGCTGTATAAGGAATGTTTGGATTGGTTAGTGTTGTTTCGTAATTGCAATATAACAAGCCAAATTTACTAAGCAGCGGGTTTGTAAAAGTGGAGATGTTGCCTATAGCAACCTATTAGATTCTGGATCTACTTTCCTTTTACATACTAGAGAATGTCAGCTAGAATCTGATTGGTTGCTATGAGCAAAATCTCCACTTTTCCAAACCTGCAGCTTAGTAAATCTGGCCAACAAGCACTCTGAAAATGTCCAGAATGTTGCAGAATTCTAGATGTGGTTCCAGTTTTCGTGGCATGTAATGCCATAAATTCATTTTTCATGATTGTTTCAATAAAAAATATTTATGTTCTAAAAATGTTACCTCTTTATCTTTATTTTTCACTTCCTGATGTCTGGCAGACAAATGGTTAACAAAAAAAAAAAGGTTTCTTGTTGTTGCCTGAATGCATATCTGTGATTCCCAGCTGTAATTAGACAGCACAGGAAGCTCCCAGCTAATAAACACCGTGTCAGCCTACATTACGCCATGAGGCCTTTGTATCGGTTCTAGCGTCAGGAGTGCCTGAGTAGCCTCTCTTTTTAATATAGCTGGAATCCAGTTAAGGCGATGTAATAATGTCTGGATTACCAGAGCCAGCACATAATAAATCTCTGCTATGTAACCCTGTATCAACAATAGAGCGCAATGAAATTATTTCAGGATTAAACACTAACGGGGATCTGACAGCAATATCTTTAGTCTGTGTTTGTTTACCTAGAGTAATCTATCTATCTATCTATCTATCTATCTATCTATCTATCTATCTATCTATCTATCTATCTATCTATCTATCTATCTATCCTTCCATCCTTCCATCCATCACAAGATGTAACACTAAGTGTTGATTGCAGTATTTTTTTACTACTGCTTTTTTATGCTGCTATTTTTATAAATGTGAATTTTTGTGGCAAATGCAATCTTGTCTTACATATTTATTATTAAAGAAACATATGTTTTTAATTCCTCGCATGGTATGTATTCATTTTTACTGTTAAGGAAAGAAGCAGTCTCCTATACATTATGAATTGAAATGGATGGATTATTGATCCAACTAATCTATGAAGGGGTTAAAAGAACCTATAAAGACTCACAGATCTTGGAAGGCTTCTTAAAGGGAACACGGCTATCTTTCGAGTGGGCAATACTTTTCTGAGCAGCAGACCTCACTGCCTTTGTCACACGAGTGTTTGAGTAAGTGACGTCCCTGGGATTTTTATGAGATCTGTGACTCTGAGGCATCAGGTAATCTGATCAGACATTTGATTACATTTCAGAGCCTTGTCTTCTTTATTAAAATTTCCCAGAATCCTCAGCGGCCCGTCTCATTGCTGCTGGATGCTAATAAAAGTCTCTCCCTCTGGGACATGCACTAGATGAAAGACTCTACCACCAAAACATACCATCCTCGCCTCACACCATCATAGGAAATCATTGCAGGTGTTTTCTGAGCTGTGCAATGAATGTATTACCCTTTAAAATAGTATATAGTAATTGTTATCCTCCCTTTCAGTTGACGGCTGATATTTATCATGTTCATAATGATTATATAATAATTTTATACATTTTATTTTTATTTTTTACACTTTTGTCACTTACTGCTCAAAAATAACGTAAGATTAAATGTGGTGCATATTAATCCAAGTTCTTGCCTTAATTGGTACATTGCCGTATTGTCCCTGTAATGGGTATTTAGGGAAAAAAAGGGGAATGTCCTTTCTCTATCTCTTCTCCAGTTATTTCTACAGTGAACAGAAAAAGGAAAATTGAACAAAGAACGGACAATGTACCCTGCACCCACCGTATACCTTGCTATATGAACCCCTGGTTTGGAGGACCCCAATATTGCTCTGTGACCAGAACCAATAGGTTCCATTCTCAATGATTCAAAGAATGTGGAAGTTGTGGGTCACACAGCGCTGGTCACTGACGTAGGTGTGTTCAGCGCTGTGACCCCAGTTTCTACATTCTTTGAATATTTGTATAGTTAGGTGTCATCTTTAAGCTTAGTGCTCTTAAAACTAAGAGGAAAATAGATAAATTAAAGGAAATTATCCACATTACTTGCAGTTTATCCACCGGGGAGGTCTCCCCGTGGCCACTAAGCACTTCAGCATCGCTTCTGCCCCAGCA
>WWET01004927.1:0-15090 GCA_011038615.1 Limnodynastes dumerilii
ATAGTGTGTGTGCAGGCTGTGTATAGTGTGTGTAGAGCATAAAGTGTGTGTGTGCAGGCTGTATATAGTGTGTAGTGTATATAGTGTTTGTGAGATGTGTGCAGGCTGCAGATAGTGTATATAGTGTGTGTGTGTTGAGTGCATTTGCATTTTGTGTGTTATCTCCAGCTCTGGCAACTATTAGTAGCTCCCTGGCCGGGCTCCATGTGGCCCTTCCTCGGTCCCGCGCGGGGCCTTTACTGCACAAGTGCAAGCCAGGCTTGCAAAAAAGAAAAAGAAAAATATTTTTTTTAACTTTAAAATCAGGAGGTGCGGGGCCCCGGGACCTGCGGGGCCATAGGCAGCCGCCTATACGGCCTATGCCGTGGGCCGCCTCTGAGTGAGCCCTTATTTTGTTTTCGTGTTGTTTGTTCAGTCTCAGCTAATGCTCAGTGCGTCTCCATCTTACAATGTAGGTATTCTTTTTTAAAGTCACTCCTATTGCTACTATCAAGACTGGTCACTCTAGGCCTAATTATATCTCTGGGTGTCGTTGCTTTTACGTTAGATGGAGTGGCTGGGGGTCGCAACCTGCTAGGTTACGAAACCCAGCAGCCCAGCCTATCGTCACCCTCAGAGGCTCTAGTGAAGATTAGGTTCCTAGTTAAACACTGCACCCTAGTTTTCCAAAACTGTAGCATCTTGTAACCAACCATAATGCTTTATACCTAGCAAGTTCCGTTCTTGTATAGTGTGTGTGTGCAGGGTGTGTATAGTGTGTGTGCAGGCTGTGTATAGTGTGTATAGAGCATAAAGTGTGTGTGTGTGCAGGCTGTATATAGTGTGTAGTGTATATAGTGTTTGTGAGATGTGTGCAGGCTGCAGATAGTGTATATAGTGTATATAGTGTGTGTGTTGAGTGCATTTGCATTTTGTGTGTAGCGTTTGCTAAGAGTGCCGTGGTGCTGCGTTATCTCCAGCTCTGGAAACTATGAGCAGCTACCTGGCCAGTCTCCATGTGGCTGCATTGAGCGCCGCAGCGTTGCCTTATCTCCAGCTCTGGCAAATATTAGTAGCTCCCTGGCCAGGCTCCATGTGGCCCTTCCTCGGTCCCGCGCGGGGCCTTTACTGAAAAAAGAAAAAAAATATTTTTTTTTTTAACTTTAAAATCAGGAGGTGCGGGGCCCCGGGACCTGCAGGGCCATAGGCGGCCACCTATACGGCCTATGCCGTGGGCCGCCTCTGAGTGAGCCCTTATTTTGTTTTCGTGTCTCCATCTTACAATGTAGGTATTCTTTTTTCAAGTCACTCCTATTGCTACTATCAAGACTGGTCACTCTAGCCCTAATTATATCTCTGGGTGTCGGTGCTTTTACGTTAGATGGAGTGGCTGGGGGTCGCAACCTGCTAGGTTACGAACCCCAGCAGCACAGCCTATCGTCACCCTCAGAGGCTCTACTGAAGATTAGGTTCCTAGTTAAACACTGCACCCTAGTTTTCCAAAACTGTAGCATCTTGTAACCAACCATAATGCTTTATACCTAGCAAGTTCTGTTCTTTACTTTGCCACACTTCAGAGCTAAGTCTCTATTTTGGGTATTTGGTTGCATGTTTGAAACCACTGAATCAATGGAGAGAAGAATGATTGATTAAATCAACAATTCAATGATTAACGGAAATGCTTGGTTCACAATTTGGCACTTAGAGGGGTTGCCTAAATGACACTTCCGTATTAACGCGACATGGACGGGTATGTAATACACTTGATGTTAGATTTAGGGTTAGTGTCTAACTTGTACCTGGGACAACAATAAGGTTGACCTAATAATACTTTCGACCTTAGTGTTGTCAGTAAAACAACTCTGTATAGCTTATTTTCACTGAGATTCATACACTGACAACCTAAGAAACTAAGGAAATGAACGTCAAGAAAATGACTTTATATTCCAGCTTACTTTCTCAGCTCTGCACATGACATACAGCTCTCCTCTACAAGAAACAAAAGCTCTGATTCCTGGTTACAGGACTCCTCCAGGGCTGCACCCACTCTCTGGAATAACATTCCTCGCCCATTTATCCTCTACTCTCCAAACTTACAAGGGCTGTCTTAAAACTCACTCCTTTAGACAAACTTACCAACTTGTACAAGTTACTGCTTTACATTGGTCTACCCTATTTACAACTACTTTGCTATCATGTTTTTCCTTTTCCTGTTATTCCTTTCTGTTACATGATTAAGACAAACTTGTGCTTGATACTAACACTGCTTTGTGACCAGATCATACAGAGCACTGAGCACTTTACCATACAAACTGGCTGGTCCGTTGTGTAATATATAGCATTTACCTTATGTATCAATACCAAATGTCCTGTAGAGTGTAAGCTGGCGGGCAGAGCTCTTACCCATCTGTCTGTTACCACCCAGTATTGTTATAATGATGGTAAAAATTGAAAAGCGCTATGTAATCTGATAGCTTTATATGCAGTAAAACACTGTTCATAAATAACTATTAAATCCCATATACCACACCACTTTTTTGAGAGATGTCAAGATTACATTTAAAAAAAAAAAATTCAACCCAAATTAAAAACCTCATTTAGGATAGGATATTGAAAGTTTTAGCTGGTTCCAAAAGTTTACTTAGGACCTACTTGGCCCTTATCCAAAGCTGCAAATTTAAGCACTGTGCATGTGCATAATGAAAGCAAAGACAAAAAAAAGTGGCTGCAAAGTGGTTAAACCACCTGTGTTCACATTCGTGTGGAGAGTGCAGCGAGTTGATTTGTATAATAGATATTGTATTGTATAACACAATATATAATTTTCAAAATTGTTATGGCTTCAGTTTTTGTCATGTAACCAGCATCAAAACTATTTAACAGTTCATTCAGTTGAAGACCTTTGACCTAGCAACAAGTTGCCTGGGAAACAGAGTTAGTAAACCAGAAATGGTATGTTTAAACAATATGTTTTGAAACCTAACAGAACAATTTTAACAATACAAGGGAGAGCTTTACAATTTAGAAGTGCCAAACTGACATTGCTATTTGTAGGTAAAAAGGTTATGGCATACCTCTTATACTTTAAAGTGTATAAACTGTGCGTGGGAAACTTTAAATTAAATAAAAAGGATAATAAAAATGTTACTATTAAATAAGCATTACATTTGTGTTCAATTAATTTATTGAGCAGAGCTACATCAAATATTATAAATGCTATACTGAAAAAATAATACTAAACTATCTAAATTTATTTTCAGTTGGAGAATGCGGAACAAGTGAACTTTAGAATGATCACAAACCAGACCATATGTTAAGTTCTACAGATAGTATCATCACAACTGATCAACTTAAAAAACTACTTAGGCATAAGTTCACATAAATTTACATTACCTTACCTACATTACATTACCTAATTTGCATGCATGGCATACACTTTGGTTTAGTTTTGCTTTGTAAATTTGAGCTAGTAAATATCACCAACATTTCTAATTCTGATGACAAATTAACATCTCCCCAGTAGCTCTTAACTCCCAATCATCTTGTGTTTATCTTAACCGTAGAGCAAGATGTTCAATTGACAGAACAGATATACAGTGATCAATTAGTCAATAGCATATGAAAATGAATATCATCAACCATATCAAACAACATTAGAAGTGGGTATTTGTTTGAGAGGGAGCTCCCAAGAAACAGCTATCAGTATAGAGTGTAACAGGGTGGAGATACCAGATTTGAGAGGCTCCCTGAGGAGTGGGGATAGGGGGTTGGAATAGGGTCGCCGCATAGAAGGGGGGTAAGAGTAGGAGAAAGGGCAGGATAAGTCAAAGTGTTCTTTTGGTTATCATGGTAAAGGGGGAGGAGGGAGAGATATTCCTCCAAAACTGGTGGGGGGAAGGTGAGGTTGGGTGTCTAACCATGGGGACCAAACAAGATAAAAGAAATCATCATGATCATGGAGGTGGTAGGAGATTTTTCCATGCTTGCAATGAACTAGACAAAGGCATTGAGAGCTAACAATCGTGGAGCCAGTGAAGATTTCCACGATTTGGCTATAAGGCCGCTGTGAGCATGAGATATAAGTTTAGCTGAGCGTTTGTTACTGGTTTATGGCAGTGTGCTGGGGCAATTTTTTCCTTTTGTTTCTGTGGCAAGCAGATTAACCACTGCCTTTCATGCACCTGTTTAACATATACCTATAAATTGATTGAGCAACTTCCATTCTGTTTTTATTCTGTTTGTGGGCATGACTGGGAAAAGTTGCTGAGAGGGAGAGCTGTTTCACAGCAGCTATTTTGGAGACTTTAAGGGGTGTCTCCTAGGTAAGTTGGCTCTCAATTTATAAACATATATATGGGTCCCAACATTGGGACTCTCAATTTTAGACTTAGGGGGGCTGATTCAGAGATGTGATTGCGAAAAGATCGCAAATATACGCATCTAATGTTAAGATCCTAGCAGGTTCCAGCCCACTGCATAAAGAGTCACTCCCCTTGCAAACAGCGGTGGATCTTAAACTTAGACCACCATTGACTAGCCCTAACTCTACGCTGTCATTTGGGATCTTAAGTGACGTGGTAGCGTTCATTTAAGATCCTAAGTGTCAGCCCGCGCCCACTTTCCCTCATTTCCCTGCCTCCCCCCGCCCATTTCCATGCAAATCCTTAAGATCTTAAAGATTTGCGTGCGATTCAAACCGGGAAAGAGATAGTGGAATTTAAAAGATCAGAGATGCTATCCCAGAAGGATGATATCACTGAACATGTCCACCAGATATGTATAAAAGTACCTAAGACAGAGGGGAAGCCGTGGGGAACATTACAGAGAGGCTGTCTGGGGTGTAGTACCATGTATAATAGATTTATATGCATTTTCCATAATCCTGGTAGAAATGGAAGATTTTGCAACCCGAGACCTGATGGTTTCCCATGTGTCCTCATCAAGAGGGGGGCCTAGGTCACGCTCCCATCGACTCTCATGGGTGTCTTGAGGGCCGGGCCAAGTAGTGACGCAAGAAGGATGTTATATAGCATAGATATCATGTCTTTCCGAAGGGGTGAAGAGAGACAGAGAGCTTCAAATTCAGAAGAGTGGGCCGAGATGTAGGCGATGGGGAGAAAATGAAGGAAATCATGGAGTTGGAGGTACCGAAAAGGGTTGTGCAGGAGGTCAGGGAAATGCATGTTGACGCCTGGGGGGTCAAGCCAGGAGTCATTGTAGACCAGGTCGGAAGAAAAGCGAACGCCCGCCAGACGCCAAGGGATTGAAATTCGAGAAGCCTGGCTAGGAGGGAATGCTGGGTTATCCCATATTGGAGGGAGTGATTATGGTTATCCCACCGGTCTTCTCTTGCAGCAATTCCAAATGAAAGAGAAAAACTGAGTAGTTGGGAGGGAAGAGACTAAGGATGATCGAGTCTGACAGGAGAGACCTCACAGAGAACACATAGAGGGGATGCCTAGGAAAGTAGATTCTAAGTCGGCCCAAGGTACCTGGAGGGGCAAAAGAGGCAACAATTTGACTGAGCTGGGAAGCCCAGTAATAGGCCTTAAGGTCCAGGAAACCCCTACCTCCATTAGCTGTTAGTTTTTTAAGGAGGGGAAGGCGGGTGTGTGAAGCTTTATTATTCCTTATAAACTTGGAGAGGTCAGCCTGAAAGTGAGAAAAAACAGATGATGGAATTTTGACAGGGAGGGTCTGGAAGAAATAGAGAAGTTGAGGGAGGGTGTTAATTTTAATAGCGATGATTCTGCCCAGCCACGAGATGATGAGAGGTTTCCAAAAACAAAGGTTGGAATGCAGCTTGCCCAATAGGGAGGGAAATTAGCTTTATAAAGGGATTGATAGGAGTCAGTGATGTAAGCCCCAAGTATTTGATTTTTTTATGGCACCACTTAAAAGAAAATTTCGAGAGAGTCTTTGTTCCTGGGGCCGAATATTGAGAGTGAGAGCTTCGGATTTAGTGAGGTTAATCTTACAATTGGATAAGTGACCGTAGTTTTCAAGCAGTTGAAAAAGGTTGGGCATTGAGATCAGGGGTTAGAGTTAAGAGGATATCGTCGGCAAAGAGTGACAACTTGTGTTCGTGGTCAGCTACACGGATGCCACGAATGTAGGGGGAATTATGGATGTGGGCTGCAAGGGGCTTTATAACTAGGGCAAAAATGAGAGGGGATAGGGAGCATCCCTGTTGTGTACCATTAGTGATTTGGACCAGGTCTGTCAGGTTGCCATTGATCATAAATCTAGCCGATTGTTGGGAATAGAGGACTAGTATGCCCTGGAGATATTTACCAGAAATTCTGAATTGCTGGAGTGTGTGAGTCATAAATTGCCAAGATATCCTATAAAACGCCTTCTCAGCTTCGAGGGATAGAATGACTCTGGGTAGGGATAGAGAGTTGGCAATACGGATAAGGTCAATTGTCCGCCTGCTGCTGTCCCTGGCTTGGTGGCCCGGGATGAAGCCCACCTGGTCATTGTAGATAAGGGATGGTAAAAGGGCATTAAGGTAGGTAGCGAGAATCTTAACATAGATTTTAAGATCTATATAAGAGAGATGGGGCGATAGCTGGCACAATTATAGGGGTCTTTACCCTCCTTGTGGATAAGGGAAATGTGGGCTTAAAGGGAGGTTGATGACCAGGGATCTCCCTCCAGGACCGTGTTAAACAGAGTGTGAAGGTGGGGTACCAGGGTGGAGCTAAATTTTTAAAGTAGGCAGCAGTGAAGCCATCTGGGTCTGTGGCCTTGCCTGCTTTTTGACTCTTAATGGTATCTATAACTTCGTCCATAGTACTAAGCAAATGAGCTGTCAAAGTAGTTAGTCTAGGGAGATGGGCCGTGTTAAGAAAGTCTTTAATAAGGATGGAGTGGGCTGTCAGGTCTGAGGAGCTTCTGGGCTTAGGGAGATTATAAAGTGTAGAGTAGTATGCATGGAATTCTGATCTAATTAACCTAGGGTCACAAGTAAGATAGTCAGCCAAATTTCAGACTGCTAGGAGATTGCGAGCAGAAATTTTAGAGCGAAGTTTAGTCGCTAGCAATCGGCTTTGTCTCCCTTCTCATAGTATAACTGGTTGAGCCATTTCAATTTGTTAGCTGCTTGGGTCAGCTTGTGTTTTTCTATGGTTAAACCAAAAGACTAAGGCCCGTATTCAGAGTACCGGACGTATAACATATATACGTCCTGTTTTTAGTGATTTTTACTACTGAAAGACCGCATTTACGCAATCTACATAAGAAAAAGATACGTAGATTACGTTAAAAAAATTACTATGCATGCGCAGTAGTGAAAATCGCTAAACATCAGACGTATATGTTATACGTCTGGTACTCTGAATACGGGCCTAAATTCTAAACATTTTACACACCTAAAAGGAAGAACAGATAATGGGCCGGATCTAGAACTACGTCCATCTTCCATAGACGGACGTAATTCAATGAACAATTGCTACTGTGCATGCGTAGTAGCTATTGTACGTAATCTGCGTATCGTTTCGATATACGTAGATTGCGTATATGCGGTCTAAAAGACAGCATATACACAGTCTACGTATATCGAAACGATACGCAGATTACGTACAATAGCTACTACGCATGCGCAGTAGCTATTGTTCATTGAATTACGTCCGTCTATGGAAGATGGACGTAGTTCTGGATCCGGCCCATTATTATTAACAGTCTTCTATATATTGGCATCATATTATCTAGTACTTTACAGTATTTAAGCAACCATCACATCTCTCACTTCCATATCGGAGCTTATAATATAAATTCCTTAACACACCCACAACTACAGTTAATTTTTATCCAGTAGCCTATTAACCTATCATTATGTTTTTGGACATTGTGGGAGGAAACCCATGCAGACGATGTCCAGGAATCAAACTCCTACCACTTGAGCCAGACATATCATTTTTATTTTCCTTCTGTTTTTTTTGTCCTTAAGGTCTGTGCGAGTGCCAGGGTTATCACCACCATGGAGAATCTTTATGAGCGTAAACTATTAGCACGATTTGTCATTGATGAAGCTCACTGTGTAAGCCAGGTAAGGTTCCTGGCCTGAATTTGAAGTTCTGAATTGAACCAGCTTAGGCATAAGTGTTGTGAAGTAACCTAAGAATGTAAACTCATGAATCACCAGCTATCTTTTTCCTAAATCAAAAAATGCTGCAGTTTTATCACTGGATCCTAGCTAATGACCAAGCAGAATACTGATTCATTCAACAATATGGACATGTAATCAGTGTTATCAAATGTACTTTAGTTTATATTTATTTCTGTGTGTAGTGAAGTGTTGATTTATTTCCCACATAGTGGGGTCATGACTTCCGGCCAGACTACAAAAGGCTAATTCTGCTGCTTTTGTCAGCAGTCACATCATCAATAAATACAAGGAAACCAGTTCCATTGGCAGCCATACATGCCCACGCCATGACACTACCACCACCATGCTTCACTGATGAGGTGGTATGTTTCGTGACATGTGCAGTTCCTTTCCTTCTCCATATTCTTCCCATCACTCTGGTACAAGTTGATCTTTGTCTCATCTGTCCATAGGATGTTGTTCCAGAACTGTAATGGCCTTTTTAGATGTTGTTTGGCAAACTCTAATCTGGTCTTCCTGTTTTTGTGGCTCCCCAATGGTTTACATCTTGTGGTGAACCCTCTATACTCACTCTTGTGAAGTCTTCTCTTGATTGTTGCCTTTGACACATATACACCTACTTCCTGGAAAGTGTTCTTGATTTGGTCAACTGTTGTGAAGGGGATTTTCTTCACCAGGGAAAAAATTCTTGTCATCCACCACAGTTGCTTTCCGTGGTCTTCTGGGTCTGAGCTCTCCGGTGCATTGTTTCTTATTAAGAATGTTCCAAACAGTTGATTTGGCCACACCTAGCACTAGATTAACTAAGGTCGAATTGAGTAAAATCGCCAGAGATTGCAGTAGTTCACCAGCGATTTTTAAATCGCTGGATTTACTAAAGCAAAATCTCCACAAAGTCGTGAGAGATGAGTGGAGATTTAAATCGCTGGTGTTTAAATCTCTCTGGCGATTTTTGGCATTAGTGACATACAAATCTCTGGATTTATTAAGGGGGAGATTTAGTAAATCGTTAGAGATTTGCTGTCAACTCTCCCGAGTTAATTCTCATGGGGGTGAGTGTCGATTCCATAGAAATCGGCACACACTTTGCTTAAATAAGCCCCCATCACCGGTTAAAAAAATTATAAAATATGTTTAAAAAAAAAATGGCTGCCGCCGCAAGCACTTCACCCTTGGAATGCAACTGCCTACAATCACTTCACTCTTGGCATGCAGCTGCCTATAGTATTATAAGTCAAATCATGCCCATGTATTGCAGTGCATGGTTTGGCTTATAGTACTATAAGCGTCAGCATGCCAAGGGTTAATGGCATGCTGTCGGCAGAATACTGAGTCATTTACAGTGTGATATGTAAAAAAAAACATTACATGACCTCCGTGAAACTTTCTACAATTAAATGTGTCCTCCTTCCTTATTTTTAATAGGAGAAGTCCCCTTAGGTCCTTAACTAGTTTTTAAGCCATTCCCTTAAGTCCTTAAATAGAATCAAATATGTCCCCATCTGTGCTTAAATAGAATCAAATATGTCTCCATCGGTGCTTCAATAGAATCAAATATGTCCCCATCAGTGCTTAAATAGAATCAAATATGTCCCCATCGGTTCTTAAATAGAATCAAATATGTCCCCATCAGTGCTTAAATATAATCAAATATGTCCCCATCAGTGCTTCAATAGAATCAAATATGTCCCCATCGGTGCTAAAATAGAATCAAATATGTCCCCATTGGTGCTAAAATAGAATCAAATATGTCCCCATTGGTGCTTAAATAGAATCAAATATGTCCCCATCGGTGCTTCAATAGAATCAAATATGTCCCCATCGGTGCTTAAATAGAATCAAATATTTTTTTTTTCACGGCCAGGAACTCCAGCGAGTTTCACATAAACTCGCTGGAGTTTACAAATCGCCCCACAAAATTGCCCCTTAGTAAATCCAGAGCTTTGGGGAAAAAAATCGCCCCTCAACTCCAGCGATGTGGGGCGATTTTATGGGGGCGATTTAATCGACCTTAGTAAATCTAGCCCCTAATGTTTTTGCTATTTCTCTGATTGGTTTCTTTATTTTTTTTAGCCTAATGATGGCTTGCTTCACTGATAGTAACAGCCCTTTGGATCTCATATTGAGAGTCGACAGCAACAGATTCCAAATGCAAATGTCACACATAGAATCAACACCAGACCTTTTACCTGCTTAACTGATGATGAAATAACAAGGGAATAGCCCACACCTGTCCATGAAATAGCTTTTGAGTCGATTGTCCCATTACTTTTAATCCCTTCAAAAGTGGGAGGCACATATAGAAATCGTTGTAATTCCTACACCGTTCACCTGATTTGGATGTAAATACCCTCAAATTAAAGCTGAAAGTCTGCAGTTAAAGAACATTTTGTTTGTTTCATTTCAAATTTAACATTGTGGTAGTGTATAGAGCCCAAAATATGAGAATTGTGTTGATGTCCCAATATTTATGCACCTGACTGTAGATTTATTATTTATTAACAGGTTTTTACATAAAGACATGAGATTAAGTAGCGCTTTACAATTTTAACAATCATTAAAAAAAATACTGAGTCGTAACAGACAGACTGGGTGGGTAAGAGGTTCCTGCACGCAAGCTTACAATGTATTGGATATTGGGGACTTATACATAAGGGCAAATGTTAAATATCACACAATGGAGCAGCCAGTTTGTATGGTAAAATTGATCCATGCTCTGTATGATCCAGTCACACAGCAGTGTAAGTTTAAGGACCAAGGGTAATTTTAATTTAGAAAGAAAAGTTTTCAAGTTTGTGTTCATGTAACAGAAAGAAAAAGATAGCAAAAGTAGTTGTAATTAGGATAGATAAATGTTAAGCAGTAGGTTGTGCAAATAAGTAAGCTTGTCTAAATAGGTGAGTTTAAAGGGAGTGCTTGAAAGTTATTACAGAGAGTAAATGCAGCCCATGAGAAGTACTGTAACCAGTTATCAGAGCATTTGTTTAGTGTAGAGAAGCTGTATGTCCTGTGACAATCTGAAAGAGTGAGCTTTGTATATATCCTGAGATGAGTGAGGATATGTAAGTGGGTGCAGTTTTTTTGATGACTTTGTAGGTTAGCAAAAGGATTTTGTATTTGATTCTGTAATATACAGGCAATCAACGAATCAGCTCTAAAAGCGCATTTTGCAAGAAAAATCAGTCTAGTTTCTGCATGCAATATAGACTATAGGGGGGTAATTTTATAATGTGGGAGTCCAATAAGTAGAGCATTGCAATAATCAATGCAGGAGATAATTAGTACATGAATGATAATTTTTGCAGTGTCTTATATGAGATATTCTGGAAATATTTTTTAGATGTATGTAACAGGATTTAGAAACAGATAGTATTCGGGGAAGAAAGGACAGTTCAAAGTCGGGGTTAACACCTAAGTATCGAGCTTTATGAGTTGGGACAGAAATAGAGACCAAGTGGGTAGTTTTTAGTGGCAGGTGTGAATATTACTATTGTAGTTCTGTTTTTGAAAGATTAAGAGGACGGAAGGACATCCACTATGAAATGGCACAGAAACATTCAGTTATGCGTTGGTAAGAGATCAGAAGTGGATAGGTAGATTTGTGTATCATCTGTATAGAGATGATACTAAAATCCAAATTACTTTATGAGCTGTTCAAAGGAAAATTGTATTGATAGAGAAGAGCAACTAGAGTAACACTAGAGAGTAGTGACTTTTAGATTTAGCAGTGATTCAGTCGTTGACCACCTTGGTCAGTGCAGTTTCGGTGGAGCGTTGGGACTAAAAAACTGACTGAAAAGCATCCAGAAGATTGTGTGAGGGAAGGAAGTGAGTGTAGGCAAGTCTCTTGAGCAGCTTTGAGGGGCATGGAAGCTGGGAAATGGGCCGATAATTTGAGGAAGTACTAGGGCTGTGTTGTGCTTTGTTTCTTCTGAACTGGAGTGATTAGCAAGTCTTTGAATAAAGTGGGGAAGATGCCAGTAGAGATAGATAGATTGCACATTTTAATTTAGGATGGAATAATCACAGAAGATAGATTTCAACTCATTTGTGAGGGTACAGAGAATAGGTAGAAGAGTAGAAGAGTGGGAAGAGCAGAAAAGAACAGATACTTCCTCTTCATTTGTGGTTTAATAAAGGTTTCTTTTTAAATACTTTTATTTTGATGAAGCTTTAACCTTAAGGATAATAATTTAATAACAATTTCTTTTGATGGCCCAGAGTATATCACTGTATCTATAAAAAGAATTGCAGGTAGAAATAAGCAATCAACACTTGAGTTTTTCTTGCCAAACTTGATTCTCACAAAATGTTTGATTCTCCATTTTTGTATTGTAGACAAAATCCTCAGTTTAATATATAGCTGTATATATATTTTTTGTTTTAATTTGGCATATCTTTGACTTTTGACTCAAGGCCTACAGAGTTGATAGGTGGAAGCAATTGGTTGATCAAGAACAATAGATGGATGCTATGTAATTACAACTTAGACATGGATGCAGACACACCTGTCCAGAGGTACATTTCTTCTAGGTGCTTCTATCAATAAAAACAAATTGAGTCACATTGTACAGAATATTATGTATTGTTTCGTTTTAATTTAATTATGTAGTGTACAAAAAGTATAGGGCCTCCTCTTCCCTAAGTACTACACCATAAGGCAACCACATTTTGGTATTCTTAGGTTTCAGTAGTACCCTCAAAATTATCCCCAGGTAAAAATTGTGTAACAAATATTTGCAGAAAGTAGATCTAAATCTTGGTGCATTGTAAAATGATCAATGACTAGCAAAAGAGTAAAGTTTAATGGCAATCAAATAAAAAAAATCACATTTATATAGTGGAGTAAAATCCAATGTACAGGTTTAATTTATACAATATTTTTATAGAAAAATATATATTAGATATTTATATATATGATTTTGGAATAATCCTTTTATTTCTATTTATAAAAAATAAATAACATACTATTCATATTTTTATTGTACTTACAGCATCTGCCTGTGGATTTGTATTCTCTGCACTAATGTATGAAAGGGGAATGCTACTATATTTAAATTAAAAGGGACGGTGTAGTGTAGCTGCAAATGAAAGTGGCCTGTCGGACTCCAGCACTTCAATCTACCGCTCCTCCAATAAACATCCTCACTGCATACTATATCTATCCCTTCTTCTCCTTTCTTCCCCCTCCCCTCACACCAGCAGTCCACTTCCGCAAGTTTATCCCTCCCACTTAGAGTGTTAGCTCACGTGAGCAGGGCCCTCCATCCTAGTGTTGTTCCCTCCTCTACCACTCCTCCTTCACTCTTTACCCTCTTGTCCCCCTCTGCCACCTTTTTACCCCGTCCCCATCGGTTGGCTCCCTCTCAACATCTCACTGTGCTCTATCCCCTCCTCCATGATCTGCCAAGCTTGACACCACGCATTTTGCCTTGCTGTCTGTGCTTGCTTCAATTTATATTTTGTGATATTGTTATATTTATATTATACTTTATTATGTACTATGCTGTCTATCCCTGCCCTGGATGTCTGTACTGTATTCTGTTGTTGTATTTTGTACGGCGCTGCGGACACATTGTGCTGCCTTATAAATAAACAATAATAATAATATTTTACACCAGCTCTGAGCTGGTGTCATTTTTTTTTTTAATGCCTAAATAGCAGCACATTGCTGCTTATTCTACTCAGAGTTTGGACCTGATCCTGAGCTGAGATTCCTGTCAGGTTTTCAGAAACAGGAGCGAGCATAGAAATATGGGCTCACCGCTGTCCATACTTCTGTGTCCGTGTGACAGTGGAACTAGACGTTCTACAATATTTAAATGAGAAATCTTCTTATTTGTATTCATTTAGTCACAGCAGCAGAAAAAAGTGCCTGTGCTTCCGCCATAGGCTTCCGCTATCTCAGGGGAGTGTGTAAGTAATAAGTTCAGGTCATTTTCAATGTGAAAAAGACCATTGTGCGTTAATTCTTTTTTTTTTTTATTAAATTCAAATATTTTTCATTTTAGTTATTTTAACTGCCAGCATTTAATGCCAGCGGAATACTGCTACTATGGCTGGCATTAATGTATCAACTGAAATAGCATTTAAAAACTCATTTATATAGTTAAGGAGCAGAGGTTCGCGGTCGTACAAGCCACAGCCTCTGCTAATATGGCTACAATTGCGGTGAGAGGGGGGACACATTTTCCTGTTCTATTTAGAGTTGTGTGTTTTTGTGAACACACGCAACTTTGCATGGGACGTGGAGCACATATGCATTGCAGGTATGCTAATACTATGGATCAGGTCCTTTGTTTCAATTATACCGCTTTCAGATTGTCGGGGATTAGCGGTAAAAAAAACAAAACTCTAGTAATTCCAGGACCGACACAGGAATTTCCTGTGTCGGACCCTTTCACGTCACCTATGAAACTCACGGGTTTTGTGAATTTAAATATTTAAATGCGGCAGGGCATGCTCATGCTTGTAGTGCTGCAAGCACCGGCATACCCAAGGATGCCAGGGCTTGTTGGCGCTCGGAGAACCACAAGCACCAGCATGCCCTGTCATCCTGTGCCATTAACAACAAAGTAGTGCCCCTCCTACCTATAATAAAATATAGGGCCAGCCCTTAACATAAAAAAATAAATAAATTATGTTTAATACCCCTAACATAAAAAAAAAATAAAAAAAAATAAAATAATTAACATTTAATACCCTTTACTTAAAAAAAAATTACATTTACTATCCCTAATATAAAAATACATTAAATAAATTCAATACATTAAAAGTATTAATAAAAAGTCAACTTAAGGTAGGAATCTGGATACGTAAGTGTACAGATTTACTATGGGGAGCGGGGAGTGCAGGGGGCATGCACTCCATGCTACGGATGTGTAACTATGAACCTCCGCACACACGTAAAGTGTGCAGGGGTCTGGGTCTGGGCCAAAGTTATGTACAAAGGACCTGATTCAGAGATTTGGATTCACTATTACATCTAATAGAGGCAGAAA
>WWET01004927.1:15124-26504 GCA_011038615.1 Limnodynastes dumerilii
ACGCTGAATAGCATGCTGAAAAAAGGGCAGTCGGTTAATACCCACATTCGGAGCTGTAAAAGCACCAACTGTAGGTTAGAGTGGTGCAGCCCAAAACCAAGGCTGTTAGGCTTTTTGTTAACAAAAATGTAAAAAAAAAATAATAATGTTGATATTGTCCTCCCGCTGACATAAATAATAATGCACCTAAATATCACAACTATAGGACATGCTGGTGGTTGTAGTACTATAAACACCAGCATGTCCTGTAGTAGTAACATTTATTTTTTTAATTAATGAATGAATGTGAAATTTCCTTCTTTCTTTGGAATGTTTTTTTATTTTATTTTATATTTCAGTGTGGGTTTAAAAAAAAAAAAAAGATTACTGTTAGGGTGACTTGCGCCTTCCACTTACATTATTCTCTGGGATGGAGGGTGACTTGCGCCTTCCACTTACATTATTCCCTGGGATGGTGGAATCACAGGCACCGTACACCACTACTGCGCACATTTAAATGAGAAAATCGTCCCTTTTCTCATTTAATTAGGGTGAAACTCCCAATTCCACTGGTACAGTAGAGGCAGATGCGAACACAATTAAATGGACAGCCTTGCAGTCATCTTCGTATGAATGAAGTCTTGTACATGCGCAGTAACTACTTTTGGGGACCTTGAAAATTTCAAGTCCCGACATGAAAAACACTGTGCATGCTTAGTGCGTTCATGCTGGGACTTTGATATGGGAAGTCAGCTGTGTCGCCCGGACAGGTAAGTCCTGTCTTCGCCTTTGTTTTTAATTATACTAATGTTTTCAATTTGGAAAAAAAAAATGTATGTATGAAAATGTATATATATAAAAAAAAGTAAACATATTTTTTTAATTAAGCATTAGTTTTTTCTGTACATATGAATTCCAGCGGTCTCCCCATATATACCCCCCCTTTATCCACCACCTAATAACAGCTATTAGTGGGAGTATTAAGGGGTCCCAAATCATGCCGAGTGCATTTTCATTATGCCAACTTCATTTTCCAAGTACTACATGTAAATTGGTTATTTTTACTTACTACCTAACTAAATTATCATAGTTTTACTTACTACCTAACTAAATTATCATTGAATACACCATTTTGTGGTAAAATTAACACCATTTTGTGGTAAAATTCATTTTTATCACACTGTAATAATTCTATATGTTGTAATTACCGTAACACACAACAGTTGCAATTAATATCCAAAAACATGTTGTTTATGACTGTTGCGCCACTGAAACGCTGATAAATAACTAGGAAACAGTCCGCGGCTAGTGCCGCCCTGGTATCATATTTTGCGCTTGCTTTGCATCCATAAACCTTCAATAGTTTCTGTGTGAATTTCTGTAGGAACGGAGTCAACAAATTCGTTAACATGAACAATCACCTCATGACGATAGATGCCTTTGTTGAGTTAACCCACGTTATTGTAACCGCGCCAAGCGTCGGTCACAACTGTAGTCCCCAGTAACACATGCTCACAAATGATATGTTCAAGTATAGCTGCATCACGCTTTGCCACAACCTCCATCCAGAAACAGCCACTACCGCGTGCAACCAGGCCAACGACCCATTGACCACGACAGCGCCCATGATTATTTTGTACAAAGCTCTTGTTGTTACATCAAAAGCGACTAGTTCTGCAACTGGTGTAACATGCTGACTGATAATGCGTGGAGCTGCTGGTTGACCGGCCATTATTAAAGTGTGTGATAAAAATTTATTTTACCACAAAATGCTGTATTGAATGACGTCACATCCAATCAGGTAGGTAGTAAGTAAAAATAACCCATTTACATGTAGTACGTTGAAAATGCACTGGCATAATTTGGGACGAGCGTTCGGAGTGCCGAAAAAAGGGATATATGGGAAAATCGCTCCAATTCTTACCCTTAGTTTTATGCCGGAAGCAGAGTGTAAAACTCCGCTCCAGCATTTTTAAACATCAAAAAGTTCAGATTAATGCAAAATTATCAGTTTTCGCTTCAAAAGTGTCACTATTGCATTAAAATGATCTTTGTAAATTGACCCTTAGTAGGAGCATTCTTTATATTCTGTAGGCTGGCAGCAAATGCTAGACATAGACCAGAACTAATAAATGTCTGGTCTAGCATACATGGGAGAGTGCCTGGCACATAGAGGGTGAATTCTATATGTCGTATATGTGCTATTTTCCAGTCTACAGGCTGACAGCGAGTTCTAGGCAAGTATTACACCTAATTAACGTGTTGCTAACATGGTAGAATGGCAGGCGGTGAAGCCTATGAGCCAATCCATAGGCTGGCATGCTACCACTGCCGGGGCACAGCTGTGTACACGAAGCGCGGCCCGCTGCCAGCTGCGCGTTCCCGATTACCGGGACCGCCCTCCGCCTGGCACTCGCGGCTGTCAGTACCGTGTCGGGGTGGGCGTGTTCGGGGTACAGTCACCCCGTCTGTCTGTGATGTGACGTTGCGTCTTTCTAGTTTATGGCGATACTGTTTATCTATATTTCCGTATTGCGTTGTTTGGGATAGACGGTACATTGGGCACAGGATCAGGAGACCCGTTGGTATCAATGATGGAGGGACTTTCGGATGAGGAAATGCCTTCTACTTCTCGGGAAGACACAGAAACACCTACCGAGGAGGTAATAAGAAAAAGGCGGGAGTCGGGGATGGAGGGGCGCAGCTGCTGCCTGCCGTATGTCTGCAGGTGATGGTAATGGCGGGAATCCTCGCCGTATCCAGTGCTCATAGGCCCCGGGAAGTGTGACATCTGCAGGCCCTTATATGGCATGTGCGTGACATAACTTTACTCACACCAATAACTCACTTATGCCACATTCTGGAGCCTAATTCTGCCCAGAGTGACAATTATTTATTAAATAAACTCATTATTATGTTTACATCTTGTTTTTATTTTTAAGTTAACTTGTGTTTTGGATTTCATATTGTGCTGTATTTCAGGTGTGAGCAGGTCCCATAACATCCTTCTTCTGACATTGAGGTCAGACATTTTAATCTTCCAGGAATCCACAGTGACACTTCTCGAGTCTGGATGAGCTCTGGACCCCACTTGGTCCTATACAAGATACTGGTTTGGACACATGTCTCATGCCAGATTTATAAAAACAAAAAATCAACACATAATGGCTTGATAGAGTAATCCAGACCCACTGTGCCTTATGTCCCATACGCATGAATAAATAAATCTTTTTTTTACGAAGGGATCTGAAGAAGATTGGGCAGTGTGTACAGATATTGTAGATCACATTAGAAGTGCTGCACGTGAAATATATGCTATATTGGCACAATGCTCTCCCTATTTCCTCTATCTTCTATTCTTGTTCTATTCAGAACAATAAATTGACTGTGATGTTCATCAGCAGCGCTCTGTCAGATCGTCGGACTGTTTGTGTGCAGCATAAGGCTGAAATTTTTAATAGAGGAGGCATATCACCATGAAGTTGACCATGTTATATTGGCCTTGTGAGATAATGTTGGGCAGAATAGTCATGTTGTGTTTATGCTAATACTGAAGACAAAACATACTTGTCAATATTTGTTCTGTGCCTTTCCAAATTGCTTCTCCATTCCGACTGATAGAGTGGGGATTTAGGAAGCATAGCTCTCTTGGGAGACTTTCTGGGACAGTTGGCAAGTATGATATAAACATAATACTATACAAAGGTGTTATGCTGGTTGCCTTTGTTAAAAACAGATAAATGTGTATTATTTGTATTGTATTCAATTTCACACGTAGATACGGAATCAGCAAGAAGTGTGCCAGTGTGTTTTCTGCCAAATGTGATAATTGCTCAGAAATGAAAGCTCCTTATATACATATTGAATGACAATAGGGCTTAGTAATGTGCATTGCACCATGAACATTTTCAAGGGGTAAATACTCCCAGTGGTGTCAGTCCCCTTATGAATGGATTGTTACTTTGCTTTGCGTTGTTTATGGATTGAGTTATATTTTTTAAATAAATTACCACATACAGACAACTCCTTTCAAAGAATTAATTTCCTGGACACATCAATAAATGTACTTAGTACATGCCTAAAGTAAAAATAAAGTTATCTTAAATTTATTATATTTGTTTTATCCATCTAAAGCTTAGGTGACCAGTAAGATTATGGTATATATTTTTTCCAAAAATTAATTTTAAAATCAGTTGTTTTTTTGTTATTATTATATTACTATATATTGTGTATTGGCATCACAGGATTAGATGCAACACATCTCTATTAACGAGTCTTTGAAACCATTCCAAATTATACCAAAAAAATATGGCAGTTTTTAGTGAATAGTTTTTTGACAGGTAGACATTTGGGTAGAAGGATACAGTGGGGGGAGTATATGTGGGGGCTGTTTAGCGTAACAGCACAAACAGGTGCAAGTGTACCTTTGTTGATATGTAAGGGGTGCACATTAATAAAAAAATTTTTTTGCATGCAGGACAAATTCTTTGCTTTTAAATATAGAAATCAGTTGTTGAATTTTATGTTTACTATGTAAGGAGTCGTCACCTCTGAATCCTAATTCTGTTTTTACAGTTTAAATTTTCCTCCCCCCATTTAAACATGATTTACCCTGGTATACATTTACACCTGATTTTATGCGTACTGTCAACTTCTAATCAGCCAGTAATGGGGGTGCTAAGCGCACAGAACACAAAAAGTTTTGTAATATTGATAAGTCATATAAGAAGAATAAATTTGTAAGAAATTAGATAAATGTTGTCAGAAAAAATACTCCATAATTCTTACTATACTGATTTTAATAAACAAGTAAAAAAAAGACTTGTGTATATATATATACATATACAGATCGATCTTATGTTACATACTACTGCCAGTTTTGGTAGTCAGTGAAACTGGGAACTAATAACAAGTGACATGTCAAACTCACCTAAATCCAAGTAATGTTGAACTTTTCATTCTTTGCAAGTAGGTTGATTAAATGAATTTTACTTTACAGTAGTCTTGGCCTTTTCACTGTTGATAAAATCTAATTTTATATCAATTTTGTGAGGACACAGGATTTCTTATGTTCATTTTGGAATTCCAGATTTCTTTATTGCGCTTAGCACTTGTTTTGAACACTTGTTGATCCACTTCACTAGCTTTATCATCATCGATAGATAGGTATGATTATACTGTACTACAGTGTGGCAGCCATAACTTGCTTTTAAGAAAGACTCCTGGGCCATCAGACATGATACATAAATATTTTTCTTAACACATCTTAAATGACATATTAATAGAAACAAACAACAGATAAATAATTTGAATCGATGGATTAAAGACCTGTTATAGCCATTGTGGACTCCCAACATATTTCCGTTACATTCAGCCATGTAGAATGCAGAAAGGTATTGTGCAGACATAAAAACTAACCAAACCAAACAACTGGTGTACAAGGTTGCTGGCATATGTTAACTTATGTTGAAAACCATGCAGTTAAAAATACTGGTGATAAACAGTTTCATTTTATCACAGTTATTTTTATTTTTTATGCTGTTCAATGTTAATTTTCAATAATAAATTGCTGACGGCGTTCACACTCACTTTTGAAGGAAGGTTTTGTTTTAAACTCCAGAATGTAAAAAAAAAAATCATTATGGAACTCACTGCAAAAGCAAAGCAACTTGTGTTAGATGTTTTACACTATTTGTGTAACAATCACATTTGATATTGAGCATCAATAAAATTACTTTTTCTGTAATGTCCCTAAAGTAAAGAAACAAGACTGCACACTACGTACATATAATCAAATAAAGATGTCAATAAAATCATAATTCTATTCTCCTTAGTGATCTACTTCAGTTCAATAACAATAACAGAGGGCGTTTACTTCACATCTCTGTTGATTTGCAGAGAAAGAAAGTTGATCAAGGAGTGCACTCTAAATCATTATAATAGAGAAATATGTATTCAAATTAAATATTTTATTGACCAATTATAAAGGACTTTTATAACCACATGAAGAAAAAATCGTTCCACTAATACAGCAAAAATAAATAGTCAAATGGGCTTAGTGTCACAATAAGTGATTTAAAAGAAATAACTTGGTTATTTTACAGGACCTTCTTCTTTCCAATAAATAACTGCGTTATATATTGAAAGACTACATAATATTGCACAAAGGAATGCGTTCCCAATAACTTAGCTAGGGTCTTTATAATAAAACCAGCCTGCACTTTCACTCAGTGGTGCTGGATCAGAGTTTGGGAGTAAGGGCAAGTGTACAGCTCAGCTAACCCAAAAGTAAGGGGTGCTAATGAATTTTAAATGATGGTTCTGTGGTCACCCTTTCAAGAGTTTTAACCTGAACTCTGGATAGGATATAATGAAAATGAGCTCTTGAAACAAGCAGATATGTATAGGCAGAGGGTTTGATGTGAAATGGAGCAGCCTATACAAGTTTGCATGTTTCAACATTAAAAAATGTTTTTACAAAGAAATAAACCCCTAAAATTTTATATCGGTATTAACAAAAAAATGCTTGATCAGAATTTTTTGCAGCGCATTGCTCTTAAAAATAGGTGTAAGTGCAGCTTTGGATCAGGTCCTATATGTAATCTTTCTAGAACCTGTAACTTTAACATATCTTGAACAAAGCACACATATATGGGTTCTCCATAGAGATGAATGAGAAATACTGTTTGCCATTCATCACTATTAAGTCCTTCTATTAGATGTTGTGCAGTATACTGAGATGGAAATGTATACAAGTTTATGTTTGGTTAGAGAGATATATTACAAAAATGTCAAAATGCAGACAGCCGTCAAGTGTCCGGATGGGTGGATGGAGGCGCACCTCAATGCAGCACATGCATAATGCAGTCGCCCATCTGTGGATAGTTCAGCTGCCGTTTTTTTTCTTTGCTCTACATCTCTTGCATACCTGAGGTAAATGTTGCAACTAACCACAGTTTCATTAAACTGCTTGCATACTATGTAATACAGCCTTACACACAAGTATTAAAAGACATTGCACTACTCTATAGTATGCTTATTATTTTTCCTTGTACTGACTTTAATGATGTTTGCATAGTGCATTGGCTGCACTTGGAAACATTAGTTTTTTTTTAAGTTTAAAAGAACATTTACTTTATTCCATTGGGTGCATAAAAATAAAATAGAATACATTATTACTTATATATACCAACAAGTTGGTTGTACTCATTTGCTGTTTAACTGGCTGTAGTAATACTTTTTACATTATGCCAGATGCTCCCGTAATGATCTGCATTGTAACTTCTGCATTGGACCAATGGGGCTGATCCTAAGGAACGGCTGACGGGAATTACGTACAGCTTGTACGTAATTCCCCTATATTGAAGGTTGTGTGCATGCGCTGTAACAGCCGGCGTGCGTAACGTAAGTTATGTATGCCAGCTCTTACGAAAAGGGGTTTTCCCCTATGAAGGCGGAGACAGACATGCTAATGAGGGGAGGGGGCGGGGGAAGCCCCGTTATGATCAGGTATGCGGCCGTAAGGCGGCATACGTGATCGTAAAAGTCAGGGTAGGAATCTGGACACGTAAGGGTCCGGATTTCCTACCGACAGCGGGGATTGCACGGGGTGTGCACTCCCTACTACGATGCCGGCCGCAATGACCTTGGGCGCTGGTAAGGCGTTCATAGGTCAGGATCCGGACCAATGTCACTATTAAAACCTCTATAATCGAGTCATGGGTTATAACAACTCTGTCACGTAAAATTCACCTACCTGCATTGACAGGAGCATAAACTAGGCGTTGACAGCATTCAAACAGGGTGGTGACTGTTATATAGGGGGTCACTAGTAGATGACAATTTAGTGAAAATGTTCAACAATGGGAATTTCCTTTATATCAATCATTTATTGAGAAGAAGCGGCAGCTTTCTAAACCTAATATTCAATCACTGCTTATGACTTTGGCATCTGCATTCTGAAATTCCATCCTTTTCTTACCAGCACAGTACCCCAAATTTAAGAGTTACAGGACTGGATCCCGCCAAACACTTCTCTCCTCATTTCTGTTCTTGGATTCTATTTGGTCCACGTTTGTGCCCTGTGAACACGCTCACATCCGTGATTTCCGATCAGATTGCCTTTTGCCATAACCAAAGTTAAATGCAATGACTTCCAATTGCTTCGGACGGGCTGAGTTGTATAGTATAGGCACACTGACGCTCTCTGTACCGTGCAAGCCTTCTGAAACACCACTATATTAAGTTTGCATGAGTTAGAAAACTTTAGGTAGACAATGGCTATGCATCAGTCTGTCCCTGAGAAGGGAGTGATATTGCGGCCCTGCAATTGCAGATCTTTAAGCATCCGTTCATTGTATATCTCAAAGCAATTAATCAATTAATCACTTGGTAGGGTCCATAATTATCAAAGCCTCCAGTACTGAAACAGTATTAGGTAATTCTTCCTCTATATTTCATTACCCCTAATTGTGCACACATTTTATTAGTATTGTTTGCTTTATTTGTGTTTTAAGCAAGGTACCTATTAAAAATATATTCAGCTAATCCATTTAAATGTTTTGTTTTACCAAGTAAAGTTTTTGTAATTCTCTGCTATTTTTTATTTTCTCCTAGAAAAATGATCCCCCTTTCCAGCTGAAACCCCCTCCTAAAGGCTTGCGTCCTGAAAAGGAAGTGGACCCAGAATATGAAGAAAAGATGGTAAGCAGCATGTTACCAGGATAACAGACAGTTAAATGTGCCTCAGAGTAAATGCTTTAAGGAACACAATAGCAGGAAGCACAAATTTTACTGACAGGATGTTACAAGGAAAGTTAGTGAGAGAGCAAGTGAGGAAATTGTCAGTGCCCATTCTTTTTCAAGCACCCAGTGTTCGCTTATATATCAACTCTGACAGAGTTTGGTTAAATCTCCAGTTGTTAAGTTGTCATTCCCAAATAAAACATTTTCTGTAATTGTTAGTGTGAGATAATAATATTGTATTATTATTATTGTGATGATCATAATAAAAATGTTTTTACACAGATATATTACCTGCGGTATTTACAACAACATGCTATTAAGATGTATCTAATGAGAGACTATGCTGGCTGCCTTGGCTCTAGTAATGTGAGAACAGTTGGGAGAAATATGTCAGGTTTTTGCTGACAATATGCAAATCATATCTGGAGCAGATATATGTAATCTGTGTGGCTGAAATATATTGTCTATACTGTAAATAGCAAAAGCAACACTGTACTAAGAAGGCTAGTGACACAGACAGAAAGCCAACACTCTTATTTGTTTTCAAATTCTAGACTGATCATTGAATCTTTATATAGTTTTTTCTTTCCCCGTGCAATAGTTCACAATTGGAGCAGACAGGATGTAAACTTGTAGATATACCCAGACTGCCTTTACTCTTGGTTTCACAGTGTGTTTCCTGTCCTGCCAGAGGTCAAACAGAATGTAGGTTGCACTATTTATAACCAGGAATTGCTGCACAGATCATCATGTCAAGGACAACAGTGGCTGTCTGTGTTTGTTTTTGGTTTTCTGGTATATAAAATGGTCTTCCGGGGAATTTATAATCCTGATGTGGTTCAATGACAAGAATATGCAAGAAAAACTTTAGTAGACAGCTATAATAACTTGCATGATACGTCTCATATACGTTTGTATCATGAGCAATAGATGAGTATTGAGACTAATCTTACTTTGCCCTGAAACACTACTGACCAAAATGCTGTATGTGTTGTGACCAGGGTCCATAAATATCACTACTACTCTTATAGTAACCTATGCTTATTCTAAGGCCTGCTGAGTGCACTCTGAGCGATGTTATTTATAAAATCCATTTGTTTATACACCCCGCAAATCATCTTTTTGATTTCCTTTCCAGTGTTCCTTTCCATTTATTTCACATAGCAAAGCTGAAATTTGTTCTCACTGAATATATATAAAATAAATATTGGAGTTTTCCAACAACATATAATGTTTTATTTAACTAGTTAGAAATCATCTTATTTGTAAGATCTTTCTATTTGATAATGTTTTATATGGTAAAATCTTTTGTGTTTGGTATAAGTTTTGTGTTAGAACATTAAAACAGAAAAAAGGGGGCATAGATAAGTTGGCTGTGCATTTGTTTAACAAACACAACTTCGTTTAGCTAGTAGACTGAAAATAGATGATGTATCTATTTTATGAGATGTTACAAAAAGTAGATATAATATTTTAGACTTACTTGTAATAGTGTATATTCATTGGATTAACATTTCTCTAAATCAGCACCCTAAGTAGCTAAAAAGAAGCTAAAAAGATTTACCAGTAATGCAACTGTAAATTTAGAAGCTCTGATGGTATGTTGCTGCCCTCTGGTGGCACAATGGGAGTGTAGTTTTGCTGACTATGTTATTTTTTGTATTGCTGGCATGTTTTGTATTAAATCACTCACTGAGTCTCTTCACCATTGTCTTTTCTTTGCAATGAAGGGATTGGTGTGAACAGGGCCTATTCTCCTCTATTAAAGTATATCATCATATAATTTCCCTAGTACCTATATGAACAAAATGTGATGTAGCTTCATGTGATGTTCATGTGATAGATCTGCCCCTTCAAATCTACATCGTCTAACATATAAATATGCATAGACCATGACAACATGGTAAGAACATATCACATGTGTAGCATTATGCAGTGCACAAACTTAGCATCATGTCTAGATGCAGAAATGTCATGTTTTGTGAATTTGGCAACACAAATGCTACTAAATGTAACTAAATCTATCTCCCTGCATTTTCTGTACTTTCACCTAACGCTGGGAAGTGTATGATAGATTAATGTAACATGTGTCAACCTTTTCTGGGTTGGACTGGTGGTGTGATAGGTGGAATGTGATAACTAATTGAAAAGAGGAGCTAGAGAGACCACCCTCCTCAATAAAAAAAAATAGGATATTTATGTATATGTGTCCAGCCATTCATTTCTGCCACTTGTATGTAGGTCCAGCCTCCATTTCTGCCCTTATATGCATCCAGCTTTTATCTTTATAATCTGTTCTTTGCTGTTTTACTCTTCCTCCTTCCTCCATGGTGCTCTCTGCTTGAATGATACTAACCATGTCATTCAGCTTTCTAGTACAGTGACTTAAAGGGGAGTGGCCCTTATGGGTAACCCTTTTAAGTCACCTGGGGGCGCACACTAGAAATGGCCCTGGAAGGCAGAAATGGATAGAAACATAGAAAGTGACGGCAGATAAGAGCCACATGGCCCATCTAGTCTGCCCATTTGTTTATTCAAAACTATACTGACCCTAGACCCTATTTACCCTCACTTTGGTTTACAATTTGGGATACCCTTATATTTATCCCAAGCATGTTTAAATTGTTCTACTGTATCGGCCTCAACCACCTCAGAT